>JAHWFO010022370.1:586203-636562 GCA_023313115.1 Rhysida immarginata
GGGTGAAGATTGTCTATCACTGATGGTCGCCAATCCACTGACTAGCCGTACCTGATGTAGCTTAACGTCACAGCAGTTGATTAAGACCAACGAGATTTAAGCACTGGAATTAGAACAAAAGTGATATACGCGATAAAAGTGATGGAAGCAAAATGATAATTTACAACAGGAACATAAAATGAATGGTAAGATAGAACAGTTGTCAGACACACAATGAGGAAGTAAATTTTTGAAACAGAAATTATTAGGGTTAGTGAATGAATTATAGATGTCAATATAACCACAACAGAACCATGCTTATTTCCATGTGTTTCTATATCGAGATGAGGAAAATTGATTATGAATTTCGCGTGCTTTGAGGAATTTTGAGGACTGTTATTTCGCGTGGTTTTTCGCCCTCCGGGCAGCTAAAATTTTGATTGTAGGTACAACTCATTGTCTACTACTTATATACAAAATTTAGTGGAATTCTGAGATTGGCACTTCGGGACTGTTCTTCCATTTATCTGCAAGCCGTAATTTTTGTTCTCCATTCTATAAATTTTCATCCCATAATTACCATTGTTTATATTGAGGGAAACTAAATTTCTTATTTATATGGGGAGGGAAAATGATAATGCTCTCACTATAAAAAAACGTGAATCGGTTCGGCAACTTTCGACTTACAAATATCACGCGTTTCAATAAAAGATGAACTGAAATAAAAAATTGATTGGTAGATTTTCTTTTGAAGAATTTATAAATAATCGAGTGGAATAAATATTTCTATGGAAAATGATGAAATCACCTCTGGCACAATCATTTCTTAATTGCCGAAAAAACTCTTAGAATTTAACTTCACCATTTATAATAAGAATTGTTTTCTGTGAATTCTGGCATTGACATTGGAAGGACCAATCATATCTTCTTATTGGTTCTAGAAATCTTCTGAGATTTTCAATGAAAACTCTTGAGAAAACCCTTCTAGTATATCCTTTTTTACAGAGAAAAAGTGCATTATAAAGCGCTACTCTGAAATTGTACACACTGTCCTGTCGTCATTTAATCATTCGAAACCTGCTCATCATTCAATGTACCCAATCTGTTGAGAAATGAATATCTCTGAAAATACTGCTTCAAAATAGCATACGAATGCTGGACGAGTATAAATTTGAAACTTACCACCAGAGACTTTCCTCTGATGCCCGAGGACGCGGGTTCGATCCCGGCCGAGGACGACGAGGATTTTTTCAGGGGGAAAATCCTGAGATTACGCACTTCCTTTGGAAGGGAAGTAAAGCCGTTGGTCCCGTGTAGTCGTTTGCCGGCTGCACGTTAAAGAACCCTTGCGAGGCAAAATTTGCGGCCCCTATAACGCCGTCCTGAAATGACCTTAGCAGTTGAAAAGGACGTTAATACCAAACAAACCAAACCAAACCAAACCAAACCAAAGCAAATACTCACTTCTTTGGCCCCATTTGTTATCTTCTTCTATTTAAACTCGCTTTTTACCATAATTTTTATCTCCCACTATTAATCCCACATTTTATTTTCCATTTTTCTCAGTCCATTTCTATCTCATTTTTTTATTTCCAATTTATATTCCCTTCATTTAAGGAAATTGGCCTATTAAAGCGGAATTAAAAATGGGATAAAAAGGGACTAAAGTAGAAGCTGCAAGTGGAGCTTAAAAAGTCGAGGATAAGTAACATCAAAAGGTGGGGATTAAAAAATGAGTATCCTTCCGAACCTTTTATTCTTTTTATCTACTTTTTACCCCCTTTTAATAGCTCATTTTTTCCTCAATTGAATTTAAAATTCCACCGGAAGTTTTTTTTATTTCGCAAAATACAATTTTTTTATTTTGAAAAGTTTGCTTTTTTTTTAATTCCGCAAATATTTTTTTGCAAATTACATTATTAAGTGACGGAAGAGATGCAAAGTATTCCTTCCACCGATGCAATACGCTCTCCTCCGTTTTCAGAAGCCTCCCATCTGAACTCTTAATAGTTTGTGATGAAAGAGACTTCTTTCCACGGAGGCGGCGCACGGTCTGCCAGAACACCTTGTTTGCCGAATCATAGTCTGCCTCCAATTTCTCCCCGAATTTCTCCCAGGCCTTGTCTTTAGCTGTTGATACTGTCTTTGCTGCTGCTTTTCGCGCCTCAGTACACCGCACTCGACTCGAAGTTGACTTATTTGCAAGCCATAGCAAATAGGCTTCCTTCTTTGCCTTGACAGCTTCTTGGACTTCACCGTTCCACCATGCAGTCCTTTTCTCACCGCCCTGCGCCACACTCAGCCGCTTACGACCACAGCACAAAGCAGCCGAAGTAATCACAGCAGTTTTAAACAACTGCCACTCCTCTTCAACAGTACCACGATCACTGGGTAGTTCTTTGAAATTTGAAGATGTTATCTGCAAAAGTCTTCCTCACAGCTCTATCCTCCAATGCCTCCCATTTGATGCGCCAAATTTGTCTGAACCTAGTATTTCGCTTGGTTGGCATGGATTCAGAGAACCACAAAGTGCCCTTGGATATCTGGACAGGCCCCTAAGCAATGGCAGACAGGAATTGTGATCCCTATCTTCAAAAAGGGAGATCAGAGAGATTGCAACAACTATTGAGGCATCTCTTTGCTCAGCATTCCTGGGAAAGTGTACGCTAAGTGTCTGGAGAAAAGAAGTCGGGAAATAGTCGACTCCAAACTGTCGGGGGAGCAGTGTGGTTTCCGACCTGAACGAAGCACGACGGATCACATCTTTGCTCTAAGGCAAATCTTTGAGAAATCTTGGGAGTATGCAAAAGAGGTCTACGCTTGCTTTGTGGACCTCAAAAAAGCATATGACAGAGTTCCTCGAGAGAAGCTCTGGCAAGTGTTGCAAGAGTATGGAGTGGATGGGCAATTACTGGTTGCTATCATGTCTGTACGAAAGCTCTGAGATGTGTGTCCGGATAAATGGCATTAAGTCAAGACCCTTCACCGTGGGTGTTGGGCTCCGCCAAGGGTGTGTACTGTCGCCCCTCTTGTTCATTATCTTTATGGACTGGATAGACAGGGGCAGCCGAGGCGATGAGCGTATTTGTGTGGGCGACTGTCTGGTGGAGAGGTTGCTCTTTGCTGACGACCTTGTCCTCCTTGGATCTTCTCGCACGAACCTTCAGCATGCACTAGACCGGTTTGCAGCCAAATGTGAAGAAGCTGGGATGAAGCTCAGTGTGGTTAAAACCGAGGTTCTGGTCCTTTCAAGACAGCCTGCTCAGTGCGCTCTCCATGTTAGGGGAGCCTCATTGAGACGGGTGGAGAAATTCAAGTATCTCGGGATTGCATTCACGAGTGATGGACGGCAGGAGAAAGAATTGGATGCTCGGATCTGTGCAGCAAGCTGTGTCAGACGTGAACTGTGGCGATCCGTGGTAACGAAAGCGAGCTGGTTAACAAAGCTAAGCTCTCCGTCTTCAAATCTATCTTTGTCCCCATTTTCACCTATGGTCATGAGGCTTGGATAATGACCGAAAGAGTGCGATCGCGGGTACAAGCGGCCGAAATGAGATTTCTGAGAGGTGTGGCAGGTGTTACCCTACTAGATAGAGTGCACAGCAGCACAATAAGGGAGTCTTTAGGTGTTGAGCTGCTACTTCTCTGCATTGAGAGATCTCAGTTGCGCTGGTATGGCCACGTGATACGGATGCCGCAAACTGGTCTTCCTAGGCAGTTGTTATTTTCCAAGCCGGTGGGTAAGACCAAGGGGTCGACCTAGAACCAGGTGGCTAGACTACATGGAGAATCTGGGTTCGAGTCGCTTGGATATTACCAGGGAGGACATGCGCCTGATGGCGGAAGATCGCGATCGCTGGAGATCCTCCATAGGGCTGCTGCCCCCGCGACCCTAACGGATAAGCGGGTTTGAAAAGAAAGTAAGTAAGTGACGGAAGAATGAGGCTACTTACTCTTTTACAATGTCCATCCGTCCCCTTCATAATTTCCGCATTTTTTAAGGTAGAAGGTTGAAATTCGGAATGTAGCTTATTATGGGCATGTGCACTTTCACTATTTAGTTTAGTTTTGATTGGCCCACTGGGGTCGGAGTTTCGGGGGCAGAAATTAGAAGGAACCAAAAGGTCTACTCTTATTTATGCATATAAATAAGTGAAATTCGGCATGCAGACTCTTCTAAGCAAGATTACTATGAAGTTTGGGCCAAATTGTCCCAATGGGGTCGGAATTGTGGGGGGTGGCAGTTATTTGGTCTTTAGAATTATGGTAACATGATGATGAGAAACGAAAGAAGATAGAGCTCTTTTATATTTTCTAAATACTACGTTCGAGAAAATCAATTTTTCGATTTAAAAAATTGGGGAGGGGGTTAAAAAGTGAGATAATAGGGTAAAAAATAGATTATATCAGGGCTTCCTCTACTTTCCTATACCTTCCTCGGGAGGATTAACTTCTTGTTTTAGTTTGAAAATACATGTTGTACTTAGCAAAATACATGTTTTATTTCACAACTTGCATTTTTAATTTTGCAAACAGCATTTTTAAATCTGAAGAATCCATTTAAGATTACGCAAAAAGTTGTATTTTACAACCTGAATTTTAATGTCGGAGTATAAATTATTTATTTTTTTGTAAATTACACTTTTTAATTCTGCAAAATGCATTTTTAATTCGATAGAATGAATTTCATTTCCCCAAAATACATTTTTAATTTTGAAATGCAGTCGCAAAAAACTGCATAAAATGTAAAGAGTAGATGAAATAAATTTGTTAAATAAAATTCATATATCAATACACATTATCGTCTTATTTTATTTCACACAGAACACTTTCGGAATTTATTTCTTGAAATAATTGAATCGCTAAAGCTAAAATATTTATATTGGCTTTGTGACAATTTGCTTGCTTAAATATTTTATAATAATTAGTAATTAAACTTTATTAACTGAACAAAAATTACCTATAAAACTCTGGCAGAAGGAAAAAAAACAAAAAACAAAGATACTAAAAATTGGAAGGTATTTCAAAATTTCAATTTATGAAAACTATTAATGAACTATAAATGTGCAATTCAGGAACTAATTTTTGGCGTATAATAAAACCCTCACTGAAGATCTTCTGATTTATTCTTTAACTAATTTTTGTTGAGGTTAATAAAGTTTTATTACAAATTATTACTTTCATACGTTGTCTTTCCATAAATATTTTATAGTTTAAACACTGTAAAGTAGCATATATGAATAATTGCTGCAGGCATTTTTATGTTTTAGATTAAATTTTTATTTTGACAATCTCTTTCGAATAGAAATGTGGTCCTGTAAAGGGCCTTTACTTAATAAAAAACGATGAAATCAGTTGGAAGATTCATGCGTTCGTTTTCACGACGAACGGACGACTGCTGTTTTCGTTTGCAGATTCAACAATGCTATCAACGATGCAGACGTAATTATGACGTTTAATCGTTGCAACTTCACCAACACAGCCAGCGAGTATTGAAGACGTATATTAAAGATAGACTCCGAATCCTATTGTTGTAACTTGAAGCAAATTGGGAAGCTCCATGCCCATAACTGTCATGGCCGAAAGTGAGTGACGATAATGCAAAAGACATGGCTAAACAGAAGAGTAACTGATTAATAATTTTTTCACACGCCGATCACGGAGTGATAAGTTTATCTTTTCGTTTACTTTGTATTTGAAGTATTTTATTATATTTTATAAACAATTTTTCGATCATGGTTTCAATTTCAATTTCGTTTCGATTGTCTTTCAGTTACGTATTTTCATTTTAGTTACGTATTTTCATTTTAGTTACGTATTTTTGTGGAAAATGAATTCCTGATTCTTTTTCTTGTTTGTTTGTACAGTTGTACGCAGTTTAACTTTGAGGAATGGTTTTGAATTAATTATTTCTCGGGCCCAAAATCTTCAAAAACAAAGCAGCCAGACAGCTGATTACTCCACGGCTCACTCCTGCCCAGAACTATCATGGCTCAATTTGCTTCACTTTTTGCCGCTGTTAACAATAGGATTCGGAGTCTCTCTTTAATATATGTCATTGACCAACACAGCCAGCGAGTATTGAAGACGAAGAACCTCAGCCCACTAGATAAAGGCCCGAGTGCTGTTTTCAAAATGGCGGCGCTCGCAGGCGGACTGTCTGTGTGAAATAAGCTGAAATAAAAGAATTATTTCATAAATTTGCTTTAATTTTCTTACAATATGTAACCAAAATAATTAATCTATTAGAGGAACTAATTTTTGCAGATTTCTAAAACCATCATATATGCTTTCGAAATTTTTTATAGAAAAGATCCTTGTTCTCTTCCTCCATTTTTTTCTCTTTACTTTGAAAAAAATGAAACTATATTTATTTGCACGTATGTTGCCATTGTTTTGATTGAAACATAAAGCCATTTAAATAAGTTCAAAAACTTAGATTTTGTTAGAAGATTAAAGCAAATTTGTGAAATAATTCTTCTATTCCATCTTATTTCACACAGACAGTCCGCCTACAAGCGCCGCCATTTTGAAAACAGCACTCAGGCCTTTATCTAGTGGGTTGTGCGAAGAACCATTTCTGACGTCAGGTCGTTTCGTTTTAGGACAATGTCGAGGAACGCGCCCCAGGACAACAGGTTTTGCAACAATAGGTATATTCAATTGTCCTGGGACTTAGTTTTTTTTTTCCTCACGCCAGATTTTTTTGACTCGCTTTGTATACGTATATGAAATAGACTTGATTTATGTTTGTTTGTTTGCATGTGTCAACAATCAGCCCGTGATGTTTGCGTCAACAATCGGCTGGTTGTGTTTATATGTTGCGTCAACAATGGTTGATGAAATTTATACATGCAACACCACCCCTACTCAAAGTCTGAGCGCGAAAATTTCATATATTGTTTCAACATCATGCGGAGTTATAATTTAGTGCTTATTATTGTTACATCATGTTTAATCGTATTTCTACCAATAATAAGCACTAAATTTTGACTCCGCATGATGATGTAACAGTGCATGAAACTGTAAACAATGAAAAAGCTACGACATTTCGGACTAGAAACGTCACATGCGTTCGCGTCACGTTCGCGTTTACGTGGTGCTAAACCCCTCTATTATTGGTAGAAATGCGATTAAAGATGACTACCTATGAGATTTTAACAATGTATGACGTTTTCGCGCTCAGGCTTTCTCTTTAGGAGTGTTTCTAAGAAGTCCGACCGATCGCGACCGGTCGAAGATGAATCATGTGATCAAACATCAATTTTTCGTGCCTGGTCAATTTGATATTCAATTTTTTTAAAAAAATATTGTCTATGTCTAAAAATTCCTACCGCTTATGATAAATCACATGCTCGAATATCAATTTTTCCGTGAAATTCAAATTTTTATTAAAAAAAACCCTTCTTCCTGATAGAATAAAAATATCAACAATGCCAGACACGATTAATCGTGAAGTTATCACATGATTCGTCTTCGACCGGTCGCGATCGGTCGACTTCTTAGAAAAACCCTAGGTGGTGTTGCCTGAGCGCGGAAACGTCATACATTGTTACATCATCCTTAGGAGGGCTAATTTAAGACTTAATAGACAGGTTCAGCAAAGCGTTAACGTGAACGCGAAAATTAGTGGTGACATCATCCAAGTTCACATCCACACAGGTGTTGGCTTTGAAAATCTGCTTCAGCAAAGCGTTACTTCCCCTTACAAGTCCAAATAGCGTCACATAAGTAATGACATCATATGTTCTTATTACGCATGCGCAGAACACAAATATCCGCATCCGGTTCTTGCCTCATGCTTGTATTTTGAGAGTTCCTTACTATTACGACATCGTACATTTCTAACCTTATATTCTAAATATTGTTTGCACAAAAAACAATTATTCAATTATCATATCATAAATGTAAGTCTAAAGAACACGTGTGCAAAATAAAATAGCATTTTATTTGTTCGTTTTATAAATAAAAACATAGGGAATGGCAAGCGTGAACGAACCAGACCAGGCGTTGAATTCGCCATGATTTAACATGGAGATGTGAAACAATGACGTCAATAGTTCAGACTTTTTTTTAACATCACGTCGACGTGGAGCAGCGTGGAGCGGACGTGAAGCTTCGACCTAGATGTATGACATTCCTGCGCTCAACGTCATTGCCATGCCACACATTTGCTTTGCTGAACCTCTCTATTAATGTTAGAAATACGAATAACAATACCCTTTTAATGATGATTGACAACGAGGCTAACGAGAAATACCAACACCACCTCTACCGTGACAACACCTCCTCTACCATGACAACACCTCCTCTACCATGGCAACACCTCCTAGAAAGAAAGCCAAACAATTGAAACGTCATACATTGTTACATCATCATAAGTCGACCAAATTTACGGTTTATTATTGGTAGGAATATGAATAATAATGGTTGAAATATGGTGATGTAACAATGTTTGACGTTTCAGTTGTTTGGTTTTCTCTTTAGGTGGTGTTGACCGTGACCACCGAGAAGGAAGGCCTCCGCAATGAAACTGAATACATTGTTGCATCACATAGATAGTGAATTGTTATTCGTATTTCTACCAATAAGCAGCCCTGAATTGGCACTATGATGATGTAACAATGTATTCATTTTCATTGCGGAGGCCTTCTCTCTCGGTGGTCACGCCTCTACTCAAAGCATGAGCGCGAAAACGTTATACATTGTTACATCACCTACGGTAGGGTATTGTTAATCATATTTCCACCAATAATAAGCAGCCGGCCAGGTGGCCGAGAGGGCTAGGGCGTAGGCTTTCTAGTTCTCGAGTCCGCCTGGTCGTGGGTTCGTATCCCGCCGTGGGTATGGATGTCTGTGTTTGTCCCGGGCTGCGTACAGATATAACTTGTGTAAAAGCCGCAAAATGACCTTAGTAGTCGACGCCTAAATTTCTAATAAACCAACCAACCAACCAATAATGAGCCCTACCGTAGGTGATGTAACAATGTATGATTTTTCCGTGAGCAGGCTTTCTCTCTAGGCGGTAATGGAAATACAGGCTCCGGCACTGAAAAGTCCGGACCAAGATAGGTCTATTAACAATCCAATCTTCATTGTTTCCAACAAAGGATAAAATACTCATTGTTAAAATGCAAGATGGAAACAATGAAAGCTACATTGTTAATAGACACATCTTGGTAATGTGACTTTTCAGTGCCGGAGCCTGTCTTTCTCGTTAGCCTCGGATTAACAATGTATGACGTATCTGCGCTCAGGCGTAACCACCGAGAGAGAAGGCCTCTGCGATAGAGCAACTATATATATACTAGCAGACTCGACCGCCATTACGGAGCCCACTTGTAAAGGTCACCCGCAACTACCATCAAGGTCGAGTGGCGCTACTGTCGTTTCAGCTTTAATGGCCGTGCAGTGAGGCAGTTAGCCAGCCAGCTCTACGAACGCGTGCTGGGAAAAACGAAGCGGGTAGAAATTTACCGAACGTTAACTAGCAAATCCTGATGAAGCAAAAGCAAACTACTATTTTTAACAGAAAATGGTACGATAATGTAGCGTGCTAGGATGTTCTGGCTGCTATGGGCGAGAAAAAAAAGATTTGCTTTCATAAATTTCCTCAAAACAAAGCCCTCTATTTGGAATGGATGGTGAAGTTGAAAATGGGGGGGAACCCTTGGCATTTTAAATATATACTGAATAATCAAGAAGCTTCACCGGTATTGAATAAAGGTTATTACAAGCATCTATAATGTATGTAATGTAATTTACGTAAATGGATAAATGAATTCATTTCCGAATGTGGCAGGGTCGAACTAAACGTAGGATTCTTAAAAAGTAGGTGATCGTGCGAAGGCTATTGAAGCGTCTAATGAAAGTACAAGTACTACCTATTAAAAAGAAGTATTTGTAGGAATACTCCTACCATTTCAGCGCAAGAATTTCCGAGATACACTGACTAAAGACGGTAGAGAGTTGCTAGGAAATGGGTCTCTCACAGGAATAGGAGAGGGAGTTCAAACCGTACGTACTACATGTAATCGTACAACGCGTCGTACGAAGGTGATCGAATCATCAAACAAGAATTCGATGGGGGAGTAACTG
This sequence comes from Rhysida immarginata, assembly GCA_023313115.1. Classification (NCBI taxonomy): domain Eukaryota; kingdom Metazoa; phylum Arthropoda; class Chilopoda; order Scolopendromorpha; family Scolopendridae; genus Rhysida; species Rhysida immarginata. Next base: position 596,281 of record JAHWFO010022370.1, read on the forward strand.
TAATAATGATATAATAACAATAACACCCGTAGGCGATAATTCCTACTTCCTATACATCTTATGCAGACCTGCCAACTCACCCGGATTCACAGATAATGGGCTGTGATAGGGCATTGTAATTCGTATTTCTACCAATAATAAGCCATAAATTTGCCCTAACTATGATGTAACATTGCATTACTTTTCATCGCAGAGGCCTTCTCTCTCGGTGGTTACGGCTCAGGCAACACCTAAAAAGAAAGCCTCACAACTGAAATATCATACATTGTTACATCAGCATATTTCGACCAAATTTAAAGCTTATTATTGGTAGAATACGATTAACAATGGTCGAAATATGATGATGTAACAATGTATGTAGGGTGACCAGATTTTGAAGGAAAAAATGCAGGACACATTTGCAATCAGGATTAACTATTTTAGAATTTTCTTGCAAAAGCGGTATCGCGGTGTATTTTCATTGTGTATTTTCTAAAATTCAAAGTAAACACGTTATTAAAAATGATAACTTTTGCTTAAAGCATAAAAATAATAAATAGATTATTTTATTTAAACCAGAATGTTTATTTATTTATTTAATTTTATGATGATCATTATGGAATGCAGGACGTTTTTCAGGACAAATTAAAAAAGAAGAACATTCTCATTTTTTTCAGTAGCTAAAGCAGTTTGCAGGACAAAACAAAGCAGGATTGTCCTGCAAAATGCCGGACGTCTGATCACCCTAAATGTATGACGTTCTAGTTGGCTCAGGCAACGCCTCCTATAAAGAAGGCCTCCGCACTGAAACGTCATATATTGTTACATCATCATACTTCGTCCTTTAACTGCATTTCTACCAATAATAAGCTCTAAATTTGGTCGACTTATGTTTCCATCTTGGATTTTAACAATCAGCAATTTTTCGTTTGTTGGAAACAATGAAGATTATATTGTTATTCGGAGTAAGATGATCATGTGACTTTTCCGCGCCAGGGCAACACCACCTCTACTCAAAGCCTGAGCGCGAAAATTTCATACATTATTACATCATCTTACCTAGTCATAATTTGGGGCTTATTATTGGTAGAAATGCGATTAAAGATGACTACCTATGACGTTATAACAAGGTTTGACGTTAACGCGCTCAGGCTTTCTCTTTAGGTAGCCAACGAGAAAGACTGACCCCAGCCAACACCACCTAGACAGAAGGCTTGACAACGGAAACGTCATACATTGTTATATCACCTACGGTAGGGTATTGTTAATTATATTTCTGCCAATAATAAGCCAGAAATTATCCTTACCGTAGGTGATGTAACAATGTATTTTTTTTCCGTGAGCAGGCTTTCTCTCTAGGCGGTATTGGAAATACAGGTTCTGGCACTGAAAAGCTACCTGATCAAGATAGGTCTAGCAACAATCCAATCTTCATTGTTTCCAACAAATGACTTAAAACCAAAATGGAAACAATGAAGATTACATTGTTGCTAGACCTATCTTGGTCAGGTAACTTTTCAGTGACCAAGCCTGTCTTTCTCGTTAGCCTCGTTGTTAATCATCATTAGAAGGGTATTGTTATTCGTATTTCTACCAATAATAAGTCTTAAATTAGCCCTCCTAAGGATGATGTAACAATGTATGACGTTTCCGCGCTTAGGCTTTGTCTGTCCAATACCACCTAGAGAGAAAGCCTGCTCACGGAAAAATCATACATTCTTACATCACCTACGGTAGGGACAATTTCGGGCTTATTGTTGGTAGAAATATGATTAACAATACCCTACCGTAGGTGATGTAACAATGTATGACGTTTTCGCGCTCAGGCTTTGAGTACAGGTGGTGTTGGTCTGTCAGTGCATGACCTCCATTATTACTTCAGACCCAATCTTAAAAGCTGATATCAATTGTTTAAACCGTATACAAAATTTAGTACTTGGTTGTCCCACACGAGCGCTTAAGCGCATCGTTGTCAGTTTAAATTAGTGAATGAAACTAACACGAATTATTTTATCTAGTTTTTAATTTAATCCTTGATTCATTCAAAAAAGATATAAAAATTTGGCCAGCATGGAGACTTATTAGCCAATTGCCCTTTATATTAACAATACTTTGTGCGTGGTTTTCTCACTAGGTGCATCTTTGACGACCGTCTTTTAACAATGAAGAGTATATACACAATTTTATACGCTAAGAATAGGTCTGGAATAATAGAGGAGGTCATGGTCGGTGGCAATCAATAACGTATATTAAAGATAGAGTCCGATTCTTATTGTTAACAGCGCCAACAAAGTGAAGGAAATTGAAGGCATGACAGTTCTGGGCAGGAGTGAGCCGTGGAGTAGTTAGCTGTCTGGCTGCTTTGTTTTTGAAGATTTTGGGCCCGAGGAATAATTAATTCAAAACCATTCCTCAAAGTTGTTCTGCGTACAACTTTACAAACAGACATGAAAAAAGGATCAGGAATCATTTTCCACAAGCATATATCAAAAATACGTAACTAAAATGAAAATACAGTACATAACTGAAAGACGAACGAAACGAAATTGAAATTGAAACCATGATCGAAAAATTGTTTATAAAATAGAATAAAATACTTCCAAATATCAAGTTAACGAAAAAATAAACTTATCACTCCGTGATCGGCGTGTGAAAGAATTATTAATCAGCTACCCTCATTTTAGCCATGTGTTTTGGATCATCTTCACTCACTTTCGGCCAAGACAATTCTGGGCAGTGGAGCTTCCTAATTTCCTTCAAGTAACAACAATTGCTTCGGAGTCTATCTTTAATATACGTTATTGGTGGCAATGATGTCAATAATTCAGACTGGATCGAGCCTTCTATGAGCGTGATAACACAGGCACATGTCTAAAGAATTGCCTGAAAAGTCCACGAATATCATCGTGCACCTATGTCTGGTATAGGAAAATAATGTTGAACATTAAAAAAAAGCTGAAAATAATTTTTTAATTCTCACGGAATTATATAGAACTTTCTTTCAGTTATTATTAATAAATATCATAAATGTATATTTAATCGAGGCCAACGAGAGACAGGCCAGGGCACTCAAAAGTCACATGATCATCGGGGTCCGGACAACAATCCATCCTTCATTGTTTCCAACAAACGAAAAATTACTGATTGTTAAAATCCAAGATGGAGACAATGAAGGATGAATTGTTGGGAATGATCATTCCCGATGATCATGTGACTTTTGAGTGCTCTGGCCTGTCTCTCGTTGGCCTCGTATTTAATGGCATGATGTCAGCAACAATAAAGACATTATTCGTTATTGTTGTTGACATCATTGGTTTGAACGTGCGTCCATGAAATTCACCGAGAAGTATGCCTGGTGGTATCAGTTTTTTAGACACGTTTGAATAGCGAAGTGCTCATTATAGATGGGTCGATCCTGTCTTTATTGTAGTTGACATGATTGGTCGCTGGTCACGGCTCAGGCCTTGTCTCTCGGTATTCACGGACAGGCCCGGTACTGAAAAGTCACTTGACCATCTTAATCCAAGAAACAATGTAATCTTCATTGTTCCATCTTGGATTTTAGTAATCAGTTTTTTTCGTTTGTTGGAAACAATGAAGGTTACATTGTTGCTTCGACTAAGAAGCATTGCCAGGGCACCTGTCTTTTTCTTAATGATTCACATTTAAGGGAGGATAATGTTATAAATAAATAAATAAAAATTATTATCATTTCTTTTTTTATTAAAATCTTTGGAGAGACATAATTAGAAATTATTCTAAAACAAATAAGAGAATACAACTTCTAGGGCGTGCAGCTCCTCAAGCTTTTGCTGAAAAGCACTTTTCCTAATGAGCTAATAACTGGAGAAAATTTATTTTTCATATGGTTTTTGTAATGTAGTAACTTAGTTTAGAGAAGTTATAGATAATGTTTATCTAAAAAATTATAAAATTATAAAGATCTTAACTGATTGTGTAGGAGGGCAATCTTTGTTGCTAAAACTGATACTGTCAATATGAACAACCACATTCAGGACATGATTCCACACTCTCTGGTTGAATAAAACTCTATTGAAAGGGTTACATGTTGATGAGGGAGGCTGATGACGCAGTAAACAGAGTTCCTCAACTCTCTCAATTCATTTATGAAGTATTTTTTTTTAATATAGACAGAAAAAAATTCAATACTCGTACCTTTCCAAGGCCTTTCTTTGAAATTCTGAAATGTTACGGATGCAATATCGAATTTTCCTGGGCGAACACAATAGGACACAAAATTCCAGTGCGAGCACTTTAAAGAATTCTTTTCGTTTTTCCAAAGTGAATATATATACTTTATGAAGGGTTTTTCATTTATATTCAAATTCAGATATTGCAAAATTTCATCAAACAAACAGCCCGAGCAACGCCGGGCATATCAGCTAGTTTACATATAAAGTGGGCTGTTGGGTGGTTCATTGGAGAAATTCAGATGACGTTGCAACGGTGACGTCATAGTTTCAATTCTAAGTTTCCTTAGATGTTCAAATCAAAATGTAACGTTCAGGATGGCAAGTTCTGTTATATTTTCTGGTTGTGTCCAGTCAGCTAGCGCAGTGCGACAAGTTTCGTCTGGCCAAGTTCAATAAATAAGGTCTTAAGAGCAACAACCATCATAGAACTTGTCAGTGAACAAGGATAGTTTTAGCGAAAATCATCATATATCTGTTCTGAAATATGATTTATTGATATATTGTTACGTCAATAACGTTTTTGCGTCGTCGTTACTATTTGACATCATTCATTAGTGCTTCATTACTTCACGGATAGATCGGCCTCGGTGGCTCAGTGGTTGCGTGATCGCCTCTGATGCCCGAGGATGCGGGTTCGACTCCGGCCGAGGACGACGAGGATTTTTCAGGAGGAAAATCCTGAGATCACCACTTCCTTCGGAATGGAAGTAAAGTCGTTGGTGCCGTGTAGTCGTTAGCCGGCTGCACGTTAAAGAACCATTGCGAGGAAAAATTTGCGGCCTCTATAACGTCGTCCTGAAACGACCAGGGCAGTTGAAAAGGACGTTAATACTAAACAAACCAAACTAAACTCACGGATAAAGGGCACCTATTACAAACATATTAACTTTTTATATAAGAAAAGACGTAAATGACATTTTCTTAATTGATGGTTTCTGCTTACCATGGACATTTTTTTTGTTTCTGGAATTATAGAGAATTTTTATATAATGCTTATTTATTCTGTATTACTTTTTATTAAAGACAAATGAAAAACCTTTTATTTCTTTGTAATTATTAAAAAGGCTCGTATTCGAACAATTCCAAATTTATTTCTTGTTATTACAAAGATTCATAGGAGATACAGTCATACTCTCATTACTTCTCTCAATGGCTGTCTAAATGATAAATTCTTAATAAAGAAATGATTTTCATAAATAAGGGTGAGTTAAACGCATTAAAAATCCTTTTTGATTTTAAAACCTTTTAATTTCTCTCCATAAAATTTAAACAATTTAGAAACAAATTATTAATACTTTCAGAAGTCCAAACATTGGTCTCCCCTCCCCACTTTTTTTTCAAATCTGGTTAAATGTTTAAATCTATTAATTAAGCAAATTGAATATTTAATTTTAAATCACTTATTTTCGTAAAAGTGGCCAATAAATTTAAAAAATTTTTTAGAACGAGCGAAGGTGTGTTTTGTGTACATAAACGTTGGAAGAAACGCAATCGACTAGATATCCCCACAGGTTTTTTTTTAGCAAACTATTTTTTTTAGTCGTAACATTCCCTTACTGATTCCACCGATGTCAATACTCCTACATCTTTCTTTTGCACACACTCTTTGTCTTTTTTTAAAGGAACAGTCGATGAAGGATGTTTTTTCTGCTCTTTACACAACAACACCATGGCTTCGTTGTTACTTCCAAAAACTGAGATAGGATAAAATTCAGCTATATACATGAAGCTATCATTTCATATATTAAGACAATATTTTGAATTTAGTAATGATTTTTGAACGCTTACTTGTTTTTCTTAGAACGTCTGCAGCACCTAAGAAAACATTACTCTTTCATTATTTTCAAATATTTTCCAGAAAAAATTATCAGATTAAAAATGAATGACATGAATTAATACACAAAGAAAATTAAATTAAGAAGAAAAACGAAAGGTAAAAATTCGCGACCTGGATTTGAACCAGGGATTAGGAGTATCGAGCTCGTCGCCTCTACAACCTCTGGAAAAAAGTTTATGAATTTCACAACGCTGAAGTTATTTGTGAGAGAAATATTTTTATTTCAGTTAAAAAAAAAAAAAAAAAAAGTTGATGAAAAATGCAAACTTATGACATAAAGTACCTGTATTTACTTCCCGTGTATTCAACATAAATATGAATCGTGTACTGCACTTTTTATGAACATAAAAAATTATAAAGACAAACGTTGGAAAAAAGTTTTTGAATTTCAGAAAAAAAAAAAAAAGACATTAATATTGTGTAAGTCCTCCTTTTAACTTAATAATTGCTTTTAGTCTGTTGGGCATAGATTCTATCAGCCTTTTGCTAATAGAGAAATAAATTTCACCCCAACTTTGCTGTATAACATCAGCGAATTCTTTCTTTGATGATGAGCTTTTTGAGAAATTAATTTGTTTAGTTTAGCCCGCAAACTCTCAATAGGGTTAAGATCTGGCGAGTTTGCCGCCCATTTCATCCCTTTAACCCCAATTGTTGGCATTACGATTGTAACACTTTTGGCCCTCTGGCATGATGCGTTATCATCTTGATAGGTGATTTGATCAAGATCATCAACTGTTGAGAGGAGTAAATACTCAAGGATCTCCTTATATCCATCTGCATTCAAAGTGGACATGAGGATACACATTTGAAATTTTTTGCCTCCATACAAACTTTTCAACATCATCACCAAAACCAATACAAATTCGACATTCATCGCTGAATATAACATTGTTCCACTCTTGAAAGTTCTAATTGAGATGTTCCTTAGCACATTTTAAACGATTTCTTTTCTGCTTAACAGTAACGTTTTGTGTTTTTAAACGATTTACGGTTTTGTTTTCGCTTTGTTGTACCTGTGAATAACGGCAAGAATTTAACGTTAAACAAGTTTCCAATCATTGAGAATGGTTGTACGTAGAATTTAACAAACCTGTATCCCATTTCATGAAGACGATTTCTTAGTGTTTGATTGGCTATATTCACGTTATACTTTTTCCATCCGTTTGATGATTTGTAGACTTTCTGTTTCCCTACAAGTGATCTTGAGTTTTCGTCTTCCTTTTTTGTTGTTATTCTGGGGCGTCCATTTCTCGGTGCAGTGACAACTGTTCCCCTTTTCTAGTAATTTTTCCAGATATAATGCACAGTAGCAGGACAATTCATAACTTTAGCAACAGTTTAGCAGCCTACTTCTAACAGGAGAACAATACGCTTTCTGATAAATGTTTTCTACAAGCCATCTTTCTGATTTTAAAAGCAATTGCTTTTGTGTGAACTGTTCTGTTATAATTTCGGTATGGACAGGATAGTAGTTTTATTATCTTATTACTAGGCTTCAGATTTATATGTACTATCTAAAGTGCTAAAATATGCTCATATATATACGCCTAAAAAAGCCAAAATATGCACTAAAAATGTGCCAAAAATTTACTTTCACGCTTTGCTTTCATTGTCATACTTATGAAATTGGACGATATAAACGAAAACAAATAAACTATATATTAAACCATATATTATAAAAACAATCAATTTTTCCAAATATTCTACAGAAAAAAAATCTCTTTACAACAAGTGGCTCTAATAAATGAGGTGGCTCTTATAATCGAAGTGTACATTTATCTGGTGCCTCTTGGCCCAATCAATGAAAGCACTGGTTACAATGTATATCGTTTTTTTTAAATAACATATTTAATAGGTTGTAAAATTAACTTTAAATATGCCTTAATAAGCAAAAAATACCCAAATCTGCAAAAATGTGCACCAACGCTCGAAATATGCAAAAATATGCATTTATATGCACCATAAAACTGTGTTACTGTTTAAATGAATTGGTGTACTAGATCGGAAAAATATGCATTATATGCAAAATCCGAATCCTACTTATTACCAATTTTTAAGCACACAATTTACATGAATTCAATACTTTTTCTCAGCGTTTAATGTCTTTATAATTTTTTTGTGTGCACAAAGAGTGCAGTACATGGTTCATAAACCTTTTTCTTAACAGAAATAAAAATATTTGTGTCACAAATAACTTCAACGTTGAGAAATTCAAAAACTTTTTTCCAAGGACTGTATATAAAAACAAGGGTCTCCTGACTGCTGGTTCGAACAAGGGTCTCGGTTTTTACTTTAGTTTTTCATCAATTTTTAATTGCCAGCTTAGCTCCTTATTCAATTACTTTTTATCGTAGCACAAATAAATGTTATAACTGTTTAATCTCTTACCTTCTTCAATTTGAGGTTGAAATACAAAGTACATTATAGCTAAGGTGGTGATCATTAATACAATGGTTCCAATCGTTACCATCAATAAAGTATATAACCTAAGTAAAAAATAGGAATGATATCAAAATTTTTTACATTGTCCTTAAGTAATTGCATCTGTATAATTGTAAAAATTTATTCAAACAGTAAATATAAAACAATTTAATTCAGAAAATATTGATTTATTTACCTACAAAAGGTAAATTAACATTTTATTTTAAAATTATTATTATTATTTTATTTAAATTTTTTTTGTTAAAAGAATGCGCACCAAAACTTAAATCAAGGACTAAAAAGGACTAAAAAGGCCAATTAAATAATAAAAATTGACCAAATGGAACATTTTTAAGAGTAAACATAATTTAAAAGATCATTTTATAAAGTCTTAGCCTCTTTTTATTCCAGAATGAAAGTGGTATTTTATTTATCAGGTCGTTGCATATCAAATGTCGGATTGCAGAGGCCATCTTTAATGGCCCTCTAGAAAGGACACCTTCACACGTGCTATTCGAAATAACTCCCATTGCAATCCAAACATTGTTGACAACGATTTGGCAGCTTCTCGAGCCCTCTCCGATAGAATCCATGGTCACGGGATTCAATAAACTCCCGGAATGCGTTTTCTACGTCTGCTTGGGTTAGGAATGTTTTCCTCCGGAGAAAATTGTCCAGGCTCTGGAAAAGATGGTAGTCGGTAGGGGAGAGGTCCGGAGAGTACGGGGAAGTGTGGAAGCACCTCGTAGCCCAGAGCCTGTAGCGCCTGCACGGCCGTTCGTGCAACGTGCGGATTCGCGTTGTCATGCAGCAAAAGGACGCCTTTGCGATGCACCAGTGCAGGTTGTTGCTGACACAGTTTTGTGTGCATACGATGTAGTTCACGACAATAGGCCACAGCGATGATCGTCTACCCCTGCTGCAGGAAGCTGTAATGCACCACACCACGGATGTTCCACCAAACTGTAACCATGAGCTTTCTGGGGTGCAGGAACAGTAGCGGGAACTGTAACCTGGGGTGCAGGAACTGTAACCATGAGGAACAGGGGTTTAGAGAACTGTAGCGAGGTTTCATTAGCATCCAGCCACTGTGCTGACCGTTTCCTATTGTCGTATAGGAGCCATTTCTCGTCGCAGGTGACAATGCGATCAAGAATCCCCGCTTCTTCATGGCGCAAAAGCAATTCCGTACACACTTCCAATCGACGCTCTTTTTGGTTTTCCGTAAGTTCATGTGGGACCCATTTGTCCTGCTTTTTCACCTTGCCGATGGCCCTAAGGTGTCTACTGACAGTCGATGCTGATACAGCATGATCCTCTGCAAGATCCTGAACAGTTTTTGACGGGTCCTCTTCCACAGATCGCTTCAGATTAGCGTCATTCAACACGTTGGGCGGTCTGCCGCGTGGCTCATTTGCTAGGTCCGTCACCCCCGCCCGGACTTTTCGGAACCAACGTTGGACAGTACGTCCGTTTATGGTGCCTACACTGAATACCTTATTGACGTTTCAAGAGGTGTTGGATGCCGTGTGATTGAACCTGAACTCGCAATAAATTATCACACGTAATTCGTATGAAGTCATGACTATCTTCGCTTGGGTTCAAACGCTATTAAAATCATCGCATACATGCAAATTTCAGGCAGCTGGTTGCGGATAGGTTTATCTCTAGGAATGTACCACTTTGTTACTCAGGTACTTGTTACTAAACGTGGAAACCGTGGTGAAGCGCGGAACCCACCTCGAAATCCGATATTCGATATGCAACGACCGGATATCAAATCTATTGCCAGTCTTTAAAATCTGTCATATTCAGTTCTGGCTATCGGACATCTAAAGATCTTGCCACGTCTTCAATGACGACTGTCAAGTTCATAAAAAACAAAAATCAGTAGATGTTAACGAAAATTTATTACTAAGAATCAAGAACTCTAAAGAAATTTAAAAAAAAAGTTAAAAATCCATAAACATGAAAATATGCTGTAATCGAATCAAAAGATTGAGGATTAAGCAAGACACGCAGAGCTCTTTTTAGAGCCATCCAAATACTGTGGTTTTTAAACAAGAGCTCCAAACATTAATTTGGAATAAAAGAATGCATAATAAACTTGCACAAAATTAGTAAATGACAAACTTAAAACAAATAATAAAGTACTTCAAATTTACAGCATGGTTTCCTTCTGTAAAGCTCAACTGAAACCACCGAAGTTGATTAATTGACATGCAAACTCTTTCTAATTCTTTCAACAACGGCCAGCAGACGTATTCTATGGATTTACCTTTACAAAATGCGAATTTGGCAAGTAAAATGATATTATATTAATCCATAAACCACCAAAGTCGGCTCTCAATCAATTTTTCAAAAATTTGAGTAAAACCACTAAGTAATGAAATTGGTCTATAATTAAGAGGATTTAGTTTATTATCTTTTTTTTTTATAAATTGACACAAAAAAGAGTGTAGAAGAAAGAAGGACGAGGAAAAAATTCGAGAAATAAAACGAAGGTTTTTATAAATTAGCTTTCTTTAGTTGAGCAGGAAAGATGCCATTAACAAAGCAAATATTGCAAATACATGTATAAAGCGAGACCGTATCTTATATATAAAATGCTAAATCCTCCTGCTCCGTGCCCGTTTCCATAGTGACGAGCAACAATACAACCTTCATTGTTTCCAACAAATGAATAAACACTGATTGTTAAAATCCAAAAATCGTAGCCGACGGAAGAGCCTATTGAAAAAATGTTTTGTATCTTTTTCGTAGGCTACGGTTCAAAATAGAGTATATTGTAGTCAAAGATTTAACTATATATAACTGTCGACATTTAAAATAGCACAATAAAATAAATAAAACAGTCAAATAAAATTTTGAAATTGATTAACAATTCAAGTCACAAGTAGGTAACATTAGTTTTTAGATTTTATGATATTCATTAAATGTGCATAGTAATAATTTTTCGGTTGAATAAATTAATAAAAAGGAAAAGTCATAAAATAGAAAAGAAACTCCAATGGAATAAAATCCAAAGCAAATATCATTATGTGTTTCTCATTTTATAATATTCATTTAATATGAATAATTAATTTTTTTCAGTTTTAAAATGCAGGGTATATCTAAACCCCCGTCGCAAACTTCTGATGCTATTCCCCACAGCGAGATGAAAACAAAAGTTCATATAAACATAGTTCGGATAACGAACCGTTCATGAGATTTCCGCAGTTAAAATTGAAGTTTCACCAGCTGGATTTTCTACTCTGTGGATGGCAGGTGACATGCGAAGAAGCTACAACAAATTCTTGAAATAACGTCCCATTTATTGGTTACTAATAGGTGCGCCTGCTAATAACTTCAGGTGTACCTAAACAACCATTCAGGGGTGATACGGGTACTGTAGTAAAAGGTTCGTTATCCGACCTCCCCCCCCCCTCCGCCTGAACGGTTTATTGCAAAGTTCACTTTTAACTGCGGAAATTTCATAAACGGTTCGTTATCCGGACCCTGTTTATATGAACTTTTGTTTTTCATCTCGCTGTGGGTAATCACCAGAAGTTTGTGACAGGGGTTTGGTCGTCCAGTACCCCCCAAAACAGCCTGCCGTTGAAATTGAGCAATGGGGGAGGTAAAAAAAAAAAAAAAAAGAGAGAGAGACCGGCGAGCCATTTTCACTGAAGAGCAAAGCTCAAATCTAACAGTTATAGATGTGCTTTTGCGTTAGGTTATAACTGTCAAATTGATAGTAGTGACTTTGTCACATCGTAACCGGACACATTGTCTTAGCATCGCTCTCATATTGACAGCGACTTTTTTTTACTATTGGCAAAACTGTCAATTATCGCAGTCCTGTCAATTATCACAGTTCTGTCACAGATCAACTGTTTTTAAAATAAAATCGAACTTACAGTTTCCACTGCTGCAGTAACCGTCGTACGCCGGGCTTTCGAATAAAATCAAAAGAGCTGTGTCTGACGCGAACTGTGGTGATCCGTGGAACAAACCTGAGCTAGGAAAGAAGGCCAATCTCTCTGTTCTCAAATCCATCTTTGTCCCCATTCTCATCTATGGTCATGAATCTTGGATAATGACCGAAAGAGTGCCGAAATGAAATCCTGGGATGTTCGGCAGGTGTTCTCTACTAGATAGTGTTCAGCAGCACTATAAGGCATCTTTAGGTGTTGAGCCACTACCTCTCCGCATTGAGAGTGCTCAGTTACTTCGGTATGGCCACATGTACGGATGCCGCAAACTTTATTCCTAGACAGTTGCTATTTTTCAAGTCGGTGGTCACATAAGAGACCAAGGGGTCGGCATAGAACAAGGTGGCTAGGGGGTCTAGGCTGAACTCATCGACAAGCTGTCGATCTCGACAAAATCTAATCGTCGATAACTGGCATATTACACATTTATACATAAATTTACACACGTATGGCTAGATGATATACACTGATATACACAAGTTTACACACATTTACACATAATTTTAAACATTTATCCATGTATACACATAAATACATACATAAACACATAACTGTAGACACACTATATTATTATTTTCACAGTTCAAGTTTCGTAGCACAAGAGAGTACTTCATGTATGTAAATATTTTTAAACAAGTTTTTGTTAATATTTTTAGAAAATGTGTATTCTTGAGCTGTGTGTATTTAGCCTGCAGGCCGGAAACGAAGGAAAAAAAGATTTTAATAAGAAATCTGTTGCGAAATTCTGAAATAACGATCGCCAAATGCATAGTCGACTGCTCTTGAATTGTAGACAAGAATGGCAGAATTGTAGGCAGTTGTCGATGGTCAAAGTCTACACTCGAAAATCGACGGTGTAGAGTCTGTACACTGTAGACTCTGTAGACAAGTAGACAAGTGTACACTGTAGACTCTGTAGACACTGTAGACAAGTCGTGTTCATGCTAGCTCGAATCGACAAATGCGTCATTAACCACGTGACCATCGACACTTGTCGACAGTCGACTGCTTGTCGATGAGCTCAGCCTAGACCCCTAGACTACATAGAGCATCTGAGTTAGGGTCGCTTGGGTATTACCATTGAGGACATGCCCTTGATGGCGGGACATCTCGAGCGCTGCCCCCGCGACCTTAACGGATAAGCAGGTTTGTAAACTAAGTAAGAAAACATTTTCAGTCTCGCATTCATATTGACAGCGATTTATTTACTATTGGCAGTCCGGTCAATTATCACAGTTTTATCACAGACGAAATTTTATAATTAAAATAGAATTTACAGATTCACCTGTTATTGCACCGTCGTATGATGGGCTTTATTACTAGTTTATTAACATAATAGGAAAGGTAGCTTCGATTATTTAAACAGTAATTTCATAATAACCAAATACAACACGGTACGTCTGAAATAAGGGTTCTGTCAGTGTTTCTAAATTCTATCTATACCGGGTGATCCAAAAGTGTGTTACATTTTTTTACATTTTTTCATGAAACTTTGTATAACAATTCTTCGATAACAATTTGTGTTTCATGAAACATCGATTCAATGTGTTTGCCTGTGAACATCGCACGTTGTTTTGCTAAAGAATTCGTCACGGCAAAACAATTATTAGTTTCATGAAAAAATGTAATACACTTTTGGATCACCCGGTAGATTTAGATGGGAGAGAACACCCAGATTGTGTAGAAATAAACTTCCACTTTCCCCTAAGCGATGCCTCAGCCAGTTTTCTATCATAATAATGTTGCATTCTCCAGGATACCACAGCATCAATTTCACTTTTAAGTTTCTTGTACCGAATCAGAGCTGCAGGTTTTTCATATATTCACTAAGCCTTTTACAATTATTTCTTTTCTTTTTAATTAATCTCCTAAATTTATTGGTTAACCAGGGACAATGTTTAGGAGATTATGAACAGTGCACATAAGGAAACGCATTATTATAACAATCACAAAAAAGTCATAGAACTTTGTAAATGCCAAGTTAGCATCATTAATCTTATAAATAAGAGTCTCAATCATAATTAGTCAATAATTTCACTTTTAAGTGGCTGAATAAAGGGGAAACATCGAAAAAAGCTCCCAAATCCCGAGTTGCATTCAAACAAACTTTTCATTTCCGTGTGGTGGACCTCCTGGGGTGTGATGCATTTTGAATTTCTGCCACGTGAACAAACGATCACCAGCTGGACGAATGCCATCAGAAATTTCGTATCGTCACCGGTGAATCGTGCAGGTCCAATACTCCTTCAAGACAGTGCTCCTCCACATGTGTCTATTGCAACCCTGTAAAAAATTAATGCTTTGGAATATCAGGTTCTCCCTCATCTTGCGTATTCACTAGACTTGGCCACAAACGATTTTCACATGTTTCATCGTTTAGACAATTTCTTGCGGAGATGTTGTCCTTACTGATGCCACCAGTTTTTTTTTTGGAACATTGTAATGCCGAATTGTGTTATCGTGGCATATTTTCATTGCAAACACGTTGGACACAATGTATATATGCTGAGGGCAGATATTTCACTTAATAAAATGCATTCTTTTCCTTATTTACTTACTTTTCAAACCCGCTTATCCGTTAGGGTCGCGGGGGCAGCAGCCCTATGGAGGATCTCCAGCGATCGCGATCTTCCGCCATCAGGCGCATGTCCTCCCTGGTAATACCCAAACGACTCGAACCCAGATTCTGCATGTAGTCTAGCCACCTGGTTCTAGGCCGACCTCTTGGTCTCTTACCCGCCGGCTTGGAAAATAACAACTGCCTAGGAAGACTAGTTTGTGGCATCCGTATGACGTGGCCATACCAGAGCAACTGAGATCTCTCAATGCGGAGAAGTAGCGGCTCAACACTTAAAGATTCCCTTATTGTGCTGCTGTACACTCTATCTAGTAGGGTAACAACTGCCACACCTCTCAGAATTCTCATTTCGGCCGCTTGTACCTCTCAGAAATCTCATTTCCTTGTTTCTGGTGTCTTTTTTCTCTCCATCGAATTCGGCCAATACTTAAGAAATAGCCTAATAATATCCTTCAAAGGTGGTTGTTGATACTGTTCTCAAGGTCCTGCTAGAGTCTAAGCTTGATACAATCCTTTAAGTACATGAAATTTCGAGATTAATTTATCATTGAAGAACTCAAGGAGCATCTCTTTGGTGTAAAATTGATTGTTCCATGTAAAATAATTGATATAATAATTCGCCGCATAAAAATGGCACACACGAATGAAATCTAACCATCAATATCTGAGAATGAAATGGAACCATCAATACGTGTGGATAATCCGTAGCCTAGATGCACGAGATTCAGACTGTTGGTCTATCCATTTAAACGAAACTACGTCTCATCACTGGACAAAAAGATATGTTATATAAAAACTTTTCCACACTAATAAGCTTCAAGCAATACCAGTTGAACAAGGCGTGAGACTTAATAGCAAACTGATTAAAACATCGAACTGGCAGTCAAATATCAGCGTCGCTATTGGAGCACAGATGAGCAACATAATCTATACTCCTACGTAAATAAAAATATTACTTGGGGGTTTCTCTTGCTTTGCAACAAACGATTAAAACCTAGAATTTCGTAATAAATACTTTTGAACTTTTGAAAAAATGTTGATGCAATTCATATGCTAAGTTTCACCAAAATCAAGAAGAGTAATGGAATTTATTCCTTCTTTATCATGGCTGTCTCGCAGCTTAATAAAATCCTGTTAATTTTTATAACTGATGTTGTGGGAACACTTAATATAAAAATCAGCATCGCCGTTTAAAGAAAATAATAGAAAAATATTTTAAATTTAAATCTCAACTTTGCACTGTCTCAGTGGCCGAAAGCGCTAAAGCACAGGTCTTGTCGCTCTCGAAACCAGTAAGTCGCAATCTCGAAACCAGTATGTCTGCCCTTTTTCTAAGAAGCTTTTCAGTAGGCTGATTACCTGTTAGGCTAAATTTTCAGTAGATCCATTGTTTATTTAACTTTGTCGATACCGAAAAGATAGATAAACTTAAATCTCAAATTTGCAAAGTTATTTCACTTATCCCCGTTTTGCAACTTCTATTTGAGCAAGACTATCCCACAAGGGAATTGCTTCTATTCATATCACTGCAGACTTCAACGTTGGCCGAAACATTCAAAATTTTGACAAGTTTTCAAAAACTGAGAGTTCCGAATTGTATCCTCTGCAACATAGAGATGATACAATAAAAGTAAAGCTTAATATCATTACGTTAACTAACAGAGGATAAATATTACTGGAGTTGTTATTCCAGTAGTCACACCCATGGGTACCAATATAATTCCAATTTTTATGAAATTCGCAAGATCTGTTGTACTGCTTCAATTATTGAAAATTACAAAATTTAAGATTATTAAAGTACAGTATTCAGGTGCTGCAAGCATTCAAAATTTGAATATCACCCTAAACGAATTTTGATATCAAGATTTGGTATACCATTTAATTTTGGTGAATCTTTAAAAAAAATGTGTCCTTATGACATTCCTTAAGGTTACAAAATGCGTTCCCGCAATATGTTGCTCTAATAGAAGCTATCTCTATTTGCATATCATGAAGTGAAGTCTTTACGACCCGTTTCCCCCTCCTCTGGAATACAGTTTTTAGCCTGCCGTTCTTTGGATACTTAGATTATTCTGATGGATGACCCACCCCGAGGTCTTACTGACACTCCTTTTGTGGGTTGGTTCTTCTATCACAATTGCTTGTTACCAGTAGCTCAGAAGGCTGCAGGTCTAAAATGAGGTTCCCGGGATGAAAGCTGAAATTGACCGATTTAGTATTTAAAGCCGTTTATAGTATCCAAAATGGCAAGCAAACTTTGAATGCTTTATTTTAAAAATTTAAATAGCTCAACGGTTAAGCTTCACTATCTGAAAATTCGCAAATTAAATTGTCGCGCAACAAATTCAATTGTTGTTGTTGTGCTTTTTCTCTTTTCCAAACACTATCATTGTTGGTTAGTATTCACTGTCGAAACATCGCGTAAAATGAAATTATAAAATAAAAATACAAACGATATCATATCTTAATATTACTTTTAAGTGGATAGAATAGGTTAAAAATAAAGCTATTTTCAATATGATATAATTATATGAAATAACATAAACAAAGCGACTGTTTTAGTCGCATGAAAACTTACATTTTTCGTTTCTTTCTGAAATGAAAATTATATATACATAGGGTTTCTAAAGATTGCACTTAAATTACACGAGAAGGGGAACTTCACATTACTTTCTTTAGGTATAAAGACTACATGCGTTCCTATTGTTTCTTGTACGTGCCTCAATGCCTAACCAACAATGTCACTCGGATTATTCATTGTTGAATGACATCACAATAAAAAATAGAATACGTGCTTGTTTTATTACCTTTTGAAAATATATCTGTTTATCGAACAACAGGGTAATTGGAAAACTGAATCTAAGAGGATTCAGATCGACGTATTTATTAATTAAAAAGAATAATGGCAAAATTAATCCTCTTTCATTTACATAATTCGTTTTGGTAAATCGCGATGTCATTTGATAAAATGGTATAGTCAAATGCCATTTTGAAAGCTAAGAAAACAGCCCCAGGAATATTTCGTTTATCGAAGTTTGAAATGAGATAGTTGTGAATTCACAGGTAGTCTATCTGCGATGGTGCTGTAGTTCATAAAGAGATTTAGTTAAAAATTGGTCTGCGCAAAGGTAACTACCAATTGCATAAAGTTAAATAACGGAATAGCATTATTTGGAGAGTTTTCCGTAACTGTAGTTGCTCTATAAAACCTTTTATTTTGTATAAGTTCGATACATTTTTACTAGCGTAGCTTTCTGCAGTATTTATATATTCGCTAACTATATTCCAAATTTACATTTAAACATTTTCTCAAATAAATATAAACATGCCTTGATTAATTCAGTTTAAATAAAGCATCAGTTTTAATAGGTCGCCCAACGGTACTACTGTAAGACTGTCCACAAAAGAATATCCCTGGTTTAGTTCTCTATATCTCTGAGATAGTTCCTGTAGCGAAGGAGAGATTCTGTAGTATTTAGGAATGCCATTGACACCGTGAGGTTCGCGATCAAATCCATATCAACTTTCATTCGTGATCTATTGTAAATACATTAATTCACCAATAATTTTATTTATATACATTGTGAGTGTTCTGTCCTTAGACAAGTCCAGTATACATGGCTATTATTTACATAGGTGTAAGATCAGCAGCAGCCGTGCCCTCCGAAGCACGGGAGGGGTAAGATCTCGTGTCACTAATGGTCACCAATTGTCTTGCAATTTGAATCATTTCTTGTATCCCACCAATGCTACATGTGTACAAAATTTCAAATAAATCGAGCCATTCCTTCTAGGTGGTGCAATTTTTACCAGCAGGCTTCCATTTTATGTTTTGTAAGGCTTCCATTATCAAATATAATTAATCGTTGATTATCAAATATAATTAATCGTTTTCGACTGGTCGGCTTTTTGCCACAGCCCCCGCTTAAGCCCTTTCTACTTACGCTATCAGTAGAAGAACGACTGTTTCCAAATCCAAATTTTCCTCTTCTGAAATATGGCACATCTCGTGAATTACTTTGATTAAAAGCTTGGATGCCAAAGTCCCATTTTCAACTGCTCATTTTCTACATACAGGGTGAGTGAAAAGTCTCTTACCCCATGCAATTTCAACACGACTGGCGATAGAACAAATCTGTTGTAGATTAACAAAAAAAGATTAAAAATAAACCCACTACAGCCACCTCGGTGGCCGAAAGCGTTAAGGAGTAGTGGCTTACGCTACCAGCGAGTCCCCTTTTCATCAAGAACTGAAGACACTGGATTATGATGGCACGTATGGATTTTTGCAGCTGACTTCTGCGTTGTGTTGAAGAAACTCCTGATTTTGTTAATCGTGTTCTGTGGTCATACGAGGCCCAGTTTTCCCGAGATGGAGTAGTTCACAAACATAACTTCATTACTGGGCAGATGTGAGCCCCCGATGGCTGCGAGATGGAACACATCAGCAGAACTGGAGAATAAATGCGTGATATGGACTATGGAATGGCATCTTGGTGGGACCTGTTTTCTATAACGCTTGCCTTACAGGAGTAAGATAGACAGAAATGATTTGGGATGGCTTCGTCTCAGGCTTTTTAGACAACTTGCCTTTAGTGGACTACCGTCGCATGTGGTTCCAGCATGAGATGGCACCTCCACATTTTGCAGCTATTGCACGTCAACGACTGGATGGCATGTTTCCATATCGTTGGATTGGCCGAGGAGGTTCAGTTCATTGGCCACCAAGTTCGCCTAATTTAACACCACTTGACTTTTTTCCTTTGGGGATACATGTTGTCAAAACCAACCTTAACCATGAAGCACAAAGAGACTACGTGGACCTTTTCAAAGCAGTACATTGAAAATTCCGATATGTGAAATCATGTCATCTTTAGTAACGCAAAAAAAGTTTTACCTAAACGGAACCGATGGTATCAGATTCTATTAGGATGGTTTGAGAGAGAACTATTTTTCGAGACGTGTACAAGGAAGAGGTTCCGTTATGATTTGGGCGGCTTTCTCTCCACAGGGAAAATCGAAGTTGCATTTGTTCGCGCAAAATCAAGGGCAGACGACTATCAGAACATTTTAGGGAATTGTCTATTACCATTAAAAGATGAATTGAACGACCCTGATATTGTTTTTCAGTACGATTATGATCCATTCACTGTGCCTTGTCAACTCAACAGTGGCTGCGTCATCACGGACTTCCAGTAGTCCAGATTGAGATCCGATTCAGAATCTATGAGCTGATGTGGTGCGAAGCAAATACTCAAATGGAAAGTAGTTTACTACCGCCAAATGCCATGAAAAATGCAATTAAATAGGCATGGGATGATATACCCCTAATCAATGACCAACCGTCTCTTCGGCATGATCTGTTTAAATGACAAACTAGATTTAAGTATTTTAATTGATACGAAGCGTAATTCGTTTTGTTTTAGTGGCCATATTATTTCCTCCACCTATTTTTAATGAACTCTTCCGAAAAACAACCAATCTTCCTCCAAACTTATTTGCAGTGATTATTTCTTTTCTGACAACAACTGACTGCTGTTCACTAATCGTGTTAAATTCAAAATGTTAGTTCAGACAGGCTAGTATTTAACATTAATCCTATAAGTTATTACAACTGTTTAAATATGTCAGAGTATTAAAATTCTAGCGATACGCATATTCTGTATTTTGATAGTAGCTAAGGATTCATAAAAATAAATGTACGTGGAGAAAGAAATTAGCGAAATCAAATTGTGACGAGTCATTTAAAGACAAAGGCGTCCATTGAGAGTTGTGAGCGGAGAAGGAGGGATGGAGAGTAAAAGGAAAGGCCCACGTGGTCCAGACGAAGGCTATTTATCTGTAATCCCTGCATTTCAATAAGCCTCTCATTTCTCCCTCTTAATGGAGGGTGGAAGGGAGCGGGAGGGTAGGGGCAAAAAGTAGAGATGGCGTAGACCCACCCCCACATAATCTAATTTTCCCAGATGTTTCCCAACAGTCAAGACACGTGCAAACCGAAATAATAGAGATTTATTCCAATCGCGCGTGAGCCTTGTCCTTTAATGTCTACGTCACTAATGCTTAATCATTCCACTATAGATCTTATCAGATTAATAATGCACACAATGAAAACGAGGCTAATGTGAAATATGGCTGTCCATATTAGCACCATTATTTCAAAGGATGATATTTTTTCACTTTGCGGTGCGTAAAAGGCATTTTATGGGAGTGGGAGGGGGGATCCCTCCCCCTTGAAATCACCCTTCAGTGTCCCAACACGTTGTTACAGATGGTCCGTCTCATTTCCCGTGGAAACAAAAAAAAATGGAGAAATCAATCAATTTCCCCTCTTAATCATTGGCGAGAATTGATTAAAACTGGAACAATTGTTGCAATTCAATCAACGTATGCCAACACATTAGGTAGGCGAATTAACATACATATAACTGAAAGAAAGCCAAAACTAATTTTAGCCCTACTATAAACGAGACGGGTAACCTTTTAGGTAATTGTAGCTACTGTTTAAAAAATGCACCGCTTTAAATTGCTTCAATGCAATTAAGTAATGCAGGTGTTGTTTCAAAAGTCTGATGGATAGGCTCACATGTTCCGCGAATGACGGAGGGATTCGTGGGTAACCAGAAGAAGATAACACGGCCTTTGTTCTCTAGAAAGATGCCCAACAAATTGTAATAATACTTTGTTTGAATTACATGAAGAAGTAAACGAAAATAAAATTGAAGAAATTAAAATTAGTTGCTATTCCAGGGAATTCTATTTGAAGTTGTAAATTTCAAATACCTACCATTCCAAACTTTTCGTGAACAATAAATGCTACCTACCATACCTAAAATTCGAGCACAATAATGCTAGTTTTTTACATGAATTAAAGCTGTCTACTGACTTTTAAATTAATACAAAAAATGTCATTACTGTACCAGAATTGTCGTACAACATTTCCTTGCCTCACTTTGGTTAGAGATCTTAAAACAGTAGCTTAATTAATTCTACTGTTTGATTAATTCGGTCTTTCTGGGGTAGGTGGGTTGGTCAGATTGATGCCATGGAAATTATTAAGAAACTGTTCCAATACACTGTTATAGCAATCTGCAGATAAAAACATAATTTCACCATATTAGACTAATAAATAATTCCCAAAATGCCAACCTATTATCAGTTTGCTTCATTACTCGATAATTCAATTATTTGATAATGCAACATAGTATTTATATTATTATCAGTAGGAACTATGATAGATAGTCTAAGAAATAAAGTCTTATGATTAAGCATTGAAATAAAGTTACCTATCAAGGAAAGGTGAAAGAGCATTCTAAATGGAGTAGGAATAGCGTTCAATATTTATTATCCCAACTTCTCGTCATATGAACATTTTAAATTGGTTCAACGATGTGCCCAGCAAACATTACTGCTAGCTGTGGTCACCTAATCGGATTTCGGAAAGCCAGTAAGTCCAATCGCTTTATTCTCACTTATGTTTGTCCGAATGTCAGAACTGTCGGTCGATATCAGCTGCGTAGGTGCAGGAGGAAATCCAAGATTGTCCAGCTAGGAGGCATTACGACCGGGACAATTGCACCCGACGGTAAAGTGTAACGGACACTTATGTGACACAGTCGAATTGGATTCCCTCTATCAGAGAGCACGTATGCCAAACGCATATTGCTACTCTAGCCAATTTCTTCGGCAGCAGCGATTGGATTGTGTCTAAAGAGCCCATTTCAAAAGCGAATGGAATGTGCGATGCTTTCTGGTGAATTATTTTTCTTTTTATAAGCTAATGACGGATGAGATTTTGTAGTAGTTGGGTGTAATTAATTATCAAAATCCATTACCCTTAGTCGTTGTAAAAGACAATTGTGATAAAATTAATTGCTCCAAGGATTGAAGATGCGCCCGCTAAGAGAAGAGAAAAAATGGTTATATCTACTGATGGTCCTGCATGTGAAATGTTACTTGCTAAAAGAGGACATACTGTTCATCCTGTACCTGCTCCGGCTTCTACGGCGGCTGATCTTAAAAGTAGTATGAGTGAGGGGGGTAATAATCAGAAACTTAGGTTATTCATACGTGGAAATGCTATAGCTGGGACCCCTAATATTAATGGTAGGAGTCAATTACCAAAACCTCCTATTATGATAGGTATTACTATAAAGAAAATTATAATGAAGGCGTGAGCAGTAACGACTACGTTATATGCTTGGTCGTCTCCAATTATTCTACCTGGTTGGCTTAATTCAAGCCGAATTAATAATCTTAGTCCAGTCCCTACTATTGAAGATCAGGCTCCGAAAATTAAATATATAGTTCCAATATCTTTATGATTTGTGTAAAATAATCATCGCGGTAAGAAAGTTTAAAAATGTTAGATTGCAAATCTAAAGAGGAATAATTTCTCTGGTTCTACAATTTTTGAAATATTAAATTGCAAGTTTAAAGGTGAATGGGAACTTAAATAATAATTTTAGCTTTGAAGGCTAATAAGTGTTAAGTTAATATCAATATGAGAGATATCCCTAAAATTGAGGGGGTTAATAGTATGATTCTTATCTTGTTGTCTTTGTTGGATTTATATAGTATAGGGGATTCTGTTAATATGAATGAATAATACGATACGCGTAAATAGTAGTATAGGGTAATTAATGAGGCGATAATTAATATTTGAAATTTATAGCTCACCGTTCTACTTGGCTTTTTAATGTATTATAGGCATTATGTTCAGGCAGATAGTGTTCCCTCTTCTAATGCACTCTTTGTAATCTGACAGTTACCTCACAGTTTTCAAGCAGTTCCTTGTGTCTACAAATATTCTTTATTTCACGGGGAGCGGGAAGTGGCCTCTCTCTAAATCAAATAAACTTATATGTAGCAGAAATAAGATATACACGGAGAAACCTAGGAGTATAGTTACTGAGTTTATTCAGCTGGTATGTTTGTTGAACTTTTTTCACATATATATTTGACTCCCTCCCCCTTACCCTTGCATAAATTGTGGCCACGCCCAGGCTTTATTTCTTAATTTAACAATCTTAGTGTTAATAAAAAAATGAGTGAAAAAAAAATAAATAAAAAAAAATGTGACCACACGACCGAAGTGAAAACTTTTATGGCGATTGTAATAGATTCTAAGTAATGTATAGGTGAATGATATAAATATTATTATGGATGTTATTACTTGAGCGAATCAGGAACAAGCCATAAATTAATATTATATAGTATAAAACCATTTATTTTCATTCGTTTGCTCATTAGATCTTCACTTATGCAGGGTGCTTTTGAAAAGGATGTCGTGAGATACCTAGCGATTTCTGATCCTTAAAATAAACACAAGTTTCCTCATACGTTTTGTCGAAATTGCATTCCTTAAATGAGTAAACAGCTCGTGAAGTTTGGTTAAACTGCGCCCATAACGTAAACAAAAGCGCGTGAATGACGTTAGTAAATAATACAGTTCGTTGAAGAGTCGCTAGTATGAATGTGCGTCGTACCGCAAAAACCAATCCTGCCAACAAGAAATGTAAACTGGTTTAAGGAGACTTTAATACTCTATCTTTCGATCATTTATCCACTGGCACGTCTTTCCTAGTTTGTTGACAAGTTCGTTTCTGAGGTCTGAATCTTTCAGTGGGCTGTGAGAATGGTCGAGTTTAGTGGACAGGTATTTCGCAGAAACCTGTTAATGGAATACGTGGTGGTGTTTAGTTTTTTTTTTCATGTGCTTTTGTTTACGTTATGGGCAGAATTTAACCAAACTTCACGAGCTGTTTACTATTTTAAGGAAAGCAATTTCGACAAAATGAAAAAGGAAACTTGTCTTTATTTTAGGGTGCAGAACATCGCTAGGTATTTGACTACATCCTTTTCGAAAGCCTCCAGTAGATCACTTCTAGATTACATACAATAAATTAGCATTGAAAAGCCCAATGATACTGCAATGAAACCATTCCAAAACGTACTACTAAACAAATATCTAGTATCATTAATTACTCGTTATATTCACTCATGACACGTTGTTACGAGTTGTTTGACATATTACATGCCATATCTTAGCATTGAAAGTTACAACAGTAACATAGGGTGTCATATGGTATCATTAGGGGTACGTGCTACTAAACCAATTACCACTATCATTATTTACTCGTTATATTCACTCATGACACGTTGTTACGATTCTTTGATATATTACATGCCATATCTTAGCATTGAAAGTTACAACAGTACCGTAGGTGCCATATAATACTATTAGGGCACGTGCTAGTAAACCAATTCCCACTATCATTATTTACTCGTTATATTCAGTAATGGCACGTTGTTACAAGCTCTTTGACATATTATATGCCATATCTTAGCATTGAAAGTTATAACAGTACTATAGGGTGCTATATGGTACCATTATGGCGCGTGCTACTAAACCAATTCCCACTCTCATTATTCACTCGTTATATTCACTCATGACACATTGTTACGAGCTGTTTGATATATTATATGCCATATCAAAGAATTGAAAGTTACAACAGTACTATAAGGTACCATTAGGGCACGTGCTATTAAAACAATTCCCAGTATCATTATTTACGCGTTATATTCATTTATGAGACATCCTTACACGTACACGTGTCACTAGACCTTTATCTGCTATCACTAGTTACTCTTATATATTCATTCATGACACGTCTTGACGAATTGTTTGATATATTACACGGCATATCTGGTTATAGGAAATTTTTAAAGGTGTTTCATAATTGTACCATTAGAGCACGTGCGATTAGAGCACGTACCTATTCATGGTATCTCACGTTCGATCTAGTTCGTGCTCTGTCCCATATTAATGGATTGGTGAAAACAGAGTGTGGTAAAGATAATTCGTTTTCAAGTTATCATACAAAATGCTGAGCACCCTACTAATAAAGAAATCCGAGTTTTCCCGAGTTTTACCGGAAAACGTTTCACTTCCGAGCGTGACGGATCAGACACTTTCACTCTCCAGCAAAATTTTATATGCGGTGCGCCTATAGAAGTTTTCACTTCAAAAAGAAATTAAACTGGAGCTGATCCTCCAAGCATCAGGTAAAGATATTAATTGAAAAATGGAAGGAAAAATTATGCGACCTGGTTTCAATCCAGGTCGCAGAATTTTCCCTTCCATTTTTCAATTAATATCTTTTAATCTTAGTGTTGCCAAAAAAATTTTAAATTCCATGATATCTTTTATACAAATGTTTTAAGTATACGTTCAATTTTGATATTAATATTATTCGTTCATAATATTTTCTTTATTTTCACTGAAAAAATAAAATTTGAACAGAAAGAAGAGATAAAATAAATTTATTGCAAATTTTCAAAATCTGATTTAAATGCGTATTTTTCGTAATTAATCTAATGCTTATAGAGCTGTCATTTTCAGTGAGCATTTATGAATATCCAACCGTGCGGCTCAATAAACGGCATACAGGATCAATGAATCAAGTGAACTGAAGAGAATCAATATTAAGTAATTTTTCTCGAATCGAAACAGCAAAAAAATTTCTTACCTTATGAAGGAAGATATGACAATTACCTTTATATGTAAAAAAAAAATGTAATCGGCGCAATGCCGAGAGGTTTGAGTTGTAGGTCCTCGAGTTCATCGGGTCACGGATTTGATTTTGGGCATGGCCAAAAAAAAAAAAAATTGCCTTTCTCTCATTGTCAGATATGTGTAAAGATCATTTTCAGCTGAAAGGACGCAAATAACCAATATGTTAATGTGTCCATTCGTTAATATTGATGTTATCTGCAAAAATGTCTTCTTTTTCGCTTCCTTTTACAGTATCTTCTTCACTCTCGAGATAAAAAGTTAAACTATTTTTACAAATCCAAAAAATAGTCGTTGTTCATAAGAAACACTGTTGAATTTATTGTCACAAACACGATAACAGAAAGAATAATAAAAAATTGTATAAAATATTTATTTTAGGAAGTTAGTCAAGGTGGGTTCTATGAGTAGAAAGATCCGAGAAAGTAGACTGAGATGGTTCGGACACGTGGAACGAAGAGATGAAGATTATGTGGACAAGAGTGAAGTTGAAGCTTCCAGGAAAGAGAAGCGTTGGGAGGCCCAGATTGAGATGGATGGATAAGGTGAATGAGAGCGGATGGGTCAAGGACGGAAGCCCTAGACCGTGAAAGGTGGAAGAAAACAATTGAGGAAAGCAATGCTGACCTCATATAATAATGGGAAAAAAGTAAAAGAAGAAGAAGACAATAGGGAGGGGGAGAGCTCTAAATATGCTTATGAAGCAGATTATGACATGGATCGAAAACTGCTTAATACATCGAGATGAAAAGCTAAAATAGGTAATAATAATATTTTCGACATATATGCGTTTAAATTTTGTAAAAAAAATATATACACACTATGTGATCAAAAGCTTAGGGACACCAGCATTTTATGCGTCGCAGGCTTCAGATAACAGGAATTAGTAAGCAGTGGCACCCTTTTTTGCTCTAATGACAGCTCCACCTTCCTAGGAAAACTTTCCGCCGTTTTTGATAGTAAGAAGCTGGAATTTCTCTCCATTCCTGCCTCAGAGCACTGGTTAGTTCAGCCACGGATGAAGGACGGCGTGGTCTGGCTTTAATCGACGTTCCAATTTATCCCACAGGTGTTCAACGGGTTGAGATCGGGGCTCTGGGCAGGCCAATCCATTTCCTTAACCCCGTTGTCTTGAAACTAGTCGTGTACAGACTTTGATTTATGGCAAAGAAAATTGTCATGTTGATACAGAAAAGGCCCATCCCCGAACTGTTCCCACAATGTTGACAGTGCCCAGATGTCCAAGATGTCTCGATACGCAACAGTATTCCTCGTTCCTTTAACAGAAACAAACTGTCCCAGTTCGAACCAAAAAAAGAGCCCCATACCATGATCCCACCTTCTCCAAACTTCACAGTGAGCACACATAGATAGGAAAGGTTCTCTAGGCATCTGGCAAACCCACTTCCTCTATCTGATGGCCAGAGTGTGTACCGTGATTCATCAGTCCATAGACACATTTCCACTGTTCCATGCTCCAGTTTCTGCGAGTTTTACACCACTCCAAACGTTGCCTGGGGCTTGAGCAGCAGCACGACATTTGGCACATTCTATGATTTATGAAGGGTGTCCCTAAACTTTTAATTACATAGTGTATTTTTGATATAATTCGGAAAAAGGAGATTAGGAGATTATTTCTATGGAAATAAATTAAAGGTTGCGCATATACTTTAAATCTTCCTTAAGTATGTTTGGCAATTGTGACATTGGTTGAATGGTGAAAGGGCAAGGCATAAATCGGATCCAGGTAAAGACGTCTGTAGGGCCTTCGTCAAATGGCGGAAGCGAAGCATTAACTGGTGTTAGAACAAGAAATAATAATTAGCGCAAAAATATTAGCTGTGCCTCTACAATCACCTTTTGAAAGCCAATGCATTGATACTTCAAAGAAAGATAGACTTTCAACCGGGGTGCCCATTAACGATTGCTGGGACAACAGACGCGTCATATTGCATTAAGAATTTAAAAAAAAAGCGTATTCGAGAATTAACAGCCAATGTTCTTGTAGACAGAGTACAAAATTGATATATTTTTCTCATATTCACATTAACCAACATGAATCTAGGAGACAACAAATTGAAAAGTCACACAGGAAAACTGTAACTGGAGAAAAACAGTAACCGGGAAAGTTTAAAGCGAATATTTTAATTTCAACTTTAATGTGCAAAGTAATACCTGGACTAAAGAAAAGAACTTTTCCTGGGCATTATTTTAGGTTCACCTGATACTTAGATGAATCCAAGCCTCGCGTAACTTACTTGACAGGTATACTAATAAGAAAGCCGCGGACTCAGTTATCTGACCCAGTCATAGGCTTCCCCTTAGTAATTATACGCATCAAATGGTTGAATTGTCAAAAGGCTATGAACCGCTAGAGATAGTTTATCATGATATTTCAACACGCAAAAATCTCCCGACGAGATCGTACCTTCGATTTTTTTAAGTCTGAAGGCGCGTATAATACTTTTAATTTTTATTATTTCCAAAATTTTTAAAACATGCCCATGATGTAATAAATTGAGCAAATTTACGGCAATACAATCGTAAAATTTAATGAAGCTGCAATGCTTACTGTCGTTGGCAAGGGAAATAATTCTCGGGAATGATTTCTCCTGTTTTTATAGCAAAGATTGGGATATTCTTACATTTCAAGCAAGTGCATAATTTTTTCTTAACAATAAAATAAAGTTCTCACAAGGTTAAAACACGGGAGCAGTGTTTTTCAATGGGAGCCAGGGACTCTCCCGAGGGAGCCACAGAAAAAATATTGAATCCAAAAATATTTTATGTTTTTCGTTAAAAAAAAATTAAATTAATTATTTGCAGAAAATAAATCAGTAGTTCTAATGATTTTGGTATAACTACTTTGGTATAATTTTGAAAAAAATAAATACCATATAAAATTGCTATAAGTATGGGGGCTTGGTGTAAGTGGGCACGGGGGAGAAAAGGTCAAGAACCACTGCTTTAGAGGATGAATTTATTAAGAAAATTTAACTGTCAAATAAAGCTCTCAAGACTTAAATATTCGATTAACCAGTTCGTTAAAATTATTTGGAGTTAAATATCTTCAACAATAAGAATTAAGAATATCGTCCAAATATTGAATTTCACGATAATATTGAAATTTTCGCCGAAGACATTCAACATTACAAGCATTTTTACCCCTCATCAACATTCAATAAACTGATCCTCTGTATATTTTGTTTATATTTTATTTTGAGAGAAAATTATTTTCATTTAAATTATTAAAATTACTTCTTCACCAATTAAGCAGCTGATAATTCGAGCATAATATAGATATCTGTAAAATATATTTCAGTAAGGTAAACAAATTTTAATGCAAAAAATTGGGATGGGATAATGGAGGAGGAGGGGGGGGGGTTATGCTAATATTATTGATATACTAATTAATATGTAATAGAAAATTATTTTCAAAATAAAATTTTAACTTTTAAACATGAACATAAAAATTTCGCTATTTCCTTACCTTTCTATTTTATATTATTATAACATTGAAAATAACTCATTATTACTTTGCATGACATGATCAAGTAAGGTTCTTTAATACTGAGTACATAGAATATAAACTGAAAATAATTATAATTTGATAGAATACTAACCTCCAAATATGTCATCTGGTATTATGTGAAAACATAAATCGGACACATTCGTGCCGATTCTTTATAAGTTTTATTGATGGTACAATCGATATCATATGCTATTAAGTTGGAGATATTTTTAATACAGAGTGTATCAACTAAGGATTTTCGGGCATAAGCTTATATGGATTACGTTTCTGAGGTGTGAGGAACCCGTCCTTAAATTTTGTAAACGTATTTTTGATAAATCGAAACAAATAATCGAGACAAAAATATTTGGGTCGAACGAAAGCACAAATTCGAAGGTTATCGTTGTCATTATGTCATATTTCCTACGTAAATCTTTCATTTTTGGAAATGCTGTCTCAAAGTAAACAAAATCATTTCGACTCTCCACCTGCTGGAAACATTTCGATGGGAAGTCCTCAAACATCATCCGTACAGCCCCGACATCTTCCCATGTGACTCCCATATTTTCGGCCCCGTAAAATATCACTGACAGGTTATCGGTCAGGGTGACCAGGTTGGGCTATTTCCCGCCCAATTGGGCTAGTTTCAAACCCTATTGGCGGGAAAAAACAGCTTGGGCTATTGGCTATTTATTGGGATATACCAGTTGATACAATTTCCGTAAATCAATTCGAAGTAGGCTAACTACAGTCAGACTTCGAACATTTGCGGGGTTAGATTCCAGAACCCGTCGCGAATGAAGAGGATTCGCGAATGTTTGGTAAATTCGCTAAAAATGGTGTATACCCTTATTTCTACAGTGTGGAACGTTTAGGCATTTTAAGGGTTTTTAAATGAGTAAACAACAAAGAAAAAAAGAGCAATGCAAATACGTACAAGTTCGTTTCAAAAGTTTAGAAACATTCGCATTAATTCAGTATAGCTCTCAGAGATTTGTATAAAATTTGGAAATTCAATGAGATAAGAAATCAATTTTTTTTCTGAAAAATATTCATTCTAATGTCTTATGCCAAAACATTTTGAGCTATTATATGCAAATTTATGGACACAACTTTAGTTCAAAAAAAGATTGTGTGTTTCATAAGTTTAGAAAACCTTAACATTTTGTTTCAAAAGTTAGAAACTACCCTTGAATAATTACGCTTATGAGCTAATCCCAATCATATATAAAAATTGCAAGTAGACTATTTTGTAAAATGTATTAATTAAAATGGGCAAAGCAAAGCAACTGACCAAGCAAGAAAAAAATGTCATTTTCGAACTTCGAAACAATGGGAAGACTTTGACAGAAATTTCGAAGCTAGTGAATAGATCGAAGTCTTCCATCAGCAAGAGGATTAAAGAAGATGGAGGATCCATACATGAAAATCAAAACGGGATGTTAACGCCCTGAAACAACTTCTCCTGAAAGAGAGATTCGCCACAAGTCGTCGACTTCCCTCCACATGGGGCCGCATCATAAGAAAAAAATGTCTCGCATACAACGTATTTCATCACTGGGATTCCGGGCTAGAATACCAAACAAAAAACCTTTCTTGACGCAACGACAACGCAGTGTCAGACTCCGATGGGCCAAGGAACACCTCATGAACCTCGGAAGAGTGGGCA
Organism: Rhysida immarginata; assembly: GCA_023313115.1. Lineage (NCBI taxonomy): Eukaryota > Metazoa > Arthropoda > Chilopoda > Scolopendromorpha > Scolopendridae > Rhysida > Rhysida immarginata. The sequence continues at coordinate 628,042 of JAHWFO010022370.1, forward strand.
CGAGTATTGTGGACAGATGAGTCGTTGTTTTACTGTGCATTTGGTAACCAGGCAAGTCGCGTTCATCGTCAAAAAAATGAAGCCTTCCATCCAAGCTGTATCAAGCGAACAGTGAAACATCCTCCGAAAGTCATGATTGGGATTGCATGACTTCAGGTGGGACAAATGTGCATCCTACATGAAATGCTCAATGCCGAAGCATATCGCAAGTTTGGAGTACTTCATGATCCCTAGTGTAGAGAGTCTATTCGGAGATGAACATTTCATCCAACAACAAGATAATGCTCCTTGTCATAACAAAAAAACGTGAAGAATTGGCTAGGAGAATTATCTTGTTGTCGAAAAACAACATCGACGTAATGAAGTGGCTGCCAAACTCACCGGACTTGTGGGGGAAAATGAAAAAGCATCTTCAGCACGCAAGCATCTCCACAAATCCGAACTAGAACAAGAAATTCTGAATGCCTGGATAAACATCAGTGCGACGGAATGCAAGAAATTGGTGCATTCAATGCCGAAGAGAGTAAGGGCTGTTGTTCGTGTATCGGCCTCGGTGGCTCAGCAGGTTGCGTGATCGCCTCTGATGCCCGAGTACGCGGGTTCGATCCCGGCCGAGGACGACGAGGATTTTTCAGGGGTAAATCCTGAGATCACGCACTTCCTTCGGAAGGGAAGTAAAGCCGTTGGTCCCGTGTAGTCGTTTGCCGGCTGCACGTTAAAGAACCCTTGCGAGGCAAAATTTGCGGCCCCTATAACGCCGTCCTGAAATGACCATGGCAGTTGAAAAGGACGTTAATACCAAACAAACCAAACCAAACCAAACCTGTTGTTCGTGCAAAAGGACACCCAGCGAAATATTAAAAACATTCAATAAACATTTAAAATATTAAGTATTTAGATTATGGATTATTTTTCACGTTTGTAACGTTTTGATAATTTATGAAAGATTGTGTCTATATTTGTTTCTAAACTTTTGAAAGAAATTTGTGATGTTTCTAAACTTATGAAACATCTTAGCTTTTTGAATTAAATGTAGCATGCATAAATCTGCATTAAAATTCTTGAAATTTCTTGCTCTAAGTTATTATACTGAGTTCGTTTCATGAAAAAAGCACGAATATATATATCATTAAATTTGAGAATTATTCGTTATTTTTTCAGCACAATGTCCAAGTAACGTGGCTATTTCTAAACTTATAAAACGCACTTGTGCATGTAGTCGTCACACGCGCTTATGGTGCTAAGATGGGTGAAAATGATTACGATTTTGCATCCAAGTTACCAGCCAATCAGCAGCGAGAAAAATTAGTTACCATGGTCTGTGGTTGTTTATATTGATATTATAGTAAATACGTCTCGAGGTCTAAAAAAAGCATTGATATGTGTGCAAACGTTTCTACGTTCTAAGAAATTATAATTACAGTACATGTATTGCATGTTGAATTAATTTACATTCCCTCGTATTTTATGTCTTGAGCTTTCCCCGGAAACACAGTAAAATCGTCATTGACTAAAATTTTCTTATAAAAATTATTAAAAAAACCTACATGTACAGGTATTGTACACTTAAAAGCATGAAGACTTATAAATTAACATAAACACTTTTGTAGGATTTTTCGCGGATGTCAGTTCGGTTCCAAAGAAATTTTTGCGAATACCGAAACGCGAATGTCCGAGGTCTGACTGTTCCGGGAAGTGACAGTCTGCGCTTACGCAGTTAATAAGAAATAGTTCTCCGCAAAGAATGGTTGTGATTGTAAAAAAAATTTCAACCAATCGTTGGCAAAAAAATAAAAAGAAATGATCCAGAAATGCTCAAAAGACACACAAAGTCCAAAATCGATTTTTCATCACCTACCGTAAAATGAAAGATTTTGGCGAAAAGCGGAGTGATAATTTGGGCTAGTTTATTTGTCTTATTAGCGACAAGCGATGATTTGGGCTAGTTCGGTTATCGATTTGGCCTGTAGAGAGCGGCAGGCACCTGGTCACCCTCAAATGGGGATAATTTTTTCTGGGTTTTTTGGGGGAGAATTTTGTTTTAGGTGGAATTGACTCAAGCCCAACTATACCAAGAAATAAAAATAGTTCCGAGAAGCTTCAAAATCCAGATATATGATACGTCATTCCGAGTCACCAACAGTACTTGCTTATTAGAAAGCACTTAAGCCAATGGGCTCTGTAAGCCAAATTCATATTGCATTGATTGGTCAGTGATGATTGATAATTGGCAGAAATGTTTAATAATTAAACTTTAATTATTACGAAGGTTGCCAAGTGTATTTATTATTTATTTTTCAGTTCGACAGTGAGCCTGAACAAGTGATTATTGTAACCTGTGCCTCTACTCATATACTGTGCTTAATTTTAAAATATAGCATATAAAAATCCGGAAATCTCTGCATGGAACTCAATCGGGACCCGTAGTATGGAGACTGTACGGCAAGGAGACGGGAAGGCTTCACTGCTTCACTTGACGGACGATTGCCCATCATCAATTAAGGTAAGATCACACCACCTTATGTTTATTTATTTATTTTCGGCTAAAATGAATAGTACTGCTGTTAATGTTTATGTTTAACTTTAAGCAATGCTATTGTAGAAAGAGCTTTCAGTGACCATAACGTAATCAAGAACAAATTGCGCAACAGAATGTCAATTGACATGGCACAGGGAATTTTAACCATTAGTTATTACACTGCTTTGCAATGAAATTACCCCACCCACAAGGAGTTATCCGAATGAGCCAAAAGTAGGTATACAGCAAGAGATACATCTGAACACACCTGCATTACGTTATGGAGCCAAGACGTGCACTCGTTTGTACAGGGTGTCCCAACGGAAAGCGGCATCAGTAGGTTGTGGTACCACCTCTAGCGGCGATGCATTTTTCCGGCCGTAGGTATAGGTGATCATACAGGTAGCAAATGTCATCTTGGGGTACGTCTGCCCAGGCCTAGTGAACCTGCCTTGTCAGTTCATGGAGATTGCGGGGTGATCGTAAACGACGTTCCACCATGTCCCACACGTGCTCAATTGGCGATAGGTCTGGGGACTTCGCGGGCCATGGCAGGCAGTTGACATCATGTAGACATGCCATGCTCATGCTTGCCGTGTGCGGTCTGGCGTTATCCTGCTAAAAGACTGCGCCGAGTATGGTGTGCAGAAAGGGCAGTAATACGGGCTGCAGAATCTTTATGACGTACCGTGCTGCTGTCAGCGTGCTTTGGATGGTGACTAAAGGCGTTCTGGTATCGTAGCCGATGGCACCCCAGACCATGATCCCGGGTGTTGGTCCACGATGGGGATACCGGATGCATTGTTCATTGGCACTTTCCAATGATCTGCGCTACACCCGTCCGCGTCTGTCGTCGGTGTCCAAACAAAAGCGGGATTCGTCGCTGAAGACCACCGGGCGCCATTCCATTCGCCAGCCCACTCGTTCACGACGCCATTGCAGTCGTATCGCGAGGTGATCAGGTGTCAAAGGAAGACACAACAATGGACGCCTGGCAGACATTGTCGCAGCGTGTAACCGGCATGCTATTGTCGCTAGTGACACAAGAGCAGTACCGGGAATAGTGATGTTGTCGCGCAGTTGCCGCAGGGTGATGGTTCTGTCCGCTAGCGCTGTTCGCAGTATCCGCCTATCGGTACGAACTGATGTGCTTCTCCGAGCCCCAGAGCCTGGTCTTCTGGCATGTGTGCCTTCCTCTCGCCATTGCCTCCAACATCGGCCTACCGTCCGTGCGTTCCGCGACACATGAACAGCAATCCGTCTGGTTGACCATTCGGCCTCGGAGAGGCCAATAATCCGACCTCGTTCAAAGTCCGTTAATTGCGTGAACGGTTGTCGTTGTCGTCGTCGCGGTATTGAGACCGTTGTGCGGATTACAATACTTTACATTCACGAGGCAGTTGCTTCCTCCCTACTGCATGGAACGTCTCGCACCGGTGTCAACTGATGAGCCTATACGGCACCCGGACACCCTGTATCAACCCAAATGGTCATGTCCCGTGAGCATGCATCTAATCGTTTACTAGTCGGAGGTAGATGAATGAACCCCCCCCCTAAATATGGATAAGGTCGGATAACTCCTTGTTGGTGGGGCAATTTCATTGCAAGGCAGTGTATTTAAGAAGAAAAGAAACAGATTGTTCTAAATTTCAGCCTACCATAGAAATGCTTCAAAATTTCAATCAAAATATGTATGAACAAAATAATGTAGACAAAAATGTACTGGATATGCTTGAGATTTTTCATGAAATAAAATAAAAATGCTTCGTAAAATTGTCGTATTATACTTTTTCGTGATTTTGGGGGGAATTTGGGGGGTTTTCTCATTCCGTTTGGGGGGGAAGAGTGGGAGTGAGTTGGCAACACTGAATGTCGTTTCCATGTATGATATTGACGTCTTCACGAATGATAATGTCGTTTCCACGTATCATACTGGCTTCTTCACGTAAGATACTGGCGTCTTCACATAAGATACTGGCGTCTTCACGAAAGACAATGGCTGTTTCACGTGTGCACTTCTGGGCGGAAGATCAGGCAACTTCTTGCGCCCTATAAAACAAAGCGAGCTATAATTTACATGCTTACGAGCACAGTAAAATGCGATGGTAATTTTATATTGACGATGCTGGAACTACTACTCTTACTGCTCAAGATGCAAGCTGCCTTATAATAAATCACTATAAAACAGGCAGAAAGAAAATCAAAATCGTGCCCTTTGTACACGATGAAAGGCTTCGGCACATCACGAAAATTACAGCTCCACTGCATATTGTGCCTGACAGAACTACATTGCGACGACATATTAATCGGAAATTTGAATCTGCAGTAAGCCACATTTGTTACCAGTTAAGAAGCATTTCAAATGTTTCTTTAACATATGATTGCTGGACTGATTCCATGAGTAATCGTTCATACACGGGCATTACCTGCCATTTTATAAACTTATTTTTCACATCAGTCCTTTATACTTGCATGCAAAGAGCTAACTGAGAGGCACACTGGCGAGTTTCTAGCTTCAACACTGGGAAAAATAATCCAATTTCCGGTTTTCCAAAAGGAAACTGAAAGCCATTACTGCAAGGTTAATGTTGAAGCTTTAAGAGTTACCTAAACAGTCCAACAATACATTACAAAAACGACCCTATAAAATGTTGGCAAAGTTTAGACCATTTCAATTTTAATGTCTAAATTAGCTCTAAAGTTTTTGACTACCCTGCAACCTCAGTGCCTTGTCAACTCCTTTTTTCAAAGGCGGGAATTATTAAAACTAAAAAGAGGTGCAGATATGTTTTTTCAACATTCGGATTACAATCGATTTTTCATCCATTTTTCATTTGTTCAGAGGCCCAACTGGCACGAAAGAAAAAGAAAATTGACGCTTGCGTACATGATTAAAACTAGCCCTGGCAGTCAGAAACGGACAGAAAATAGAGCATTATTTATTCCTGCCTCTTCCGTAAGTGAAATTGGAGCTAAAACAAATTCATTCTGGTACAACTCGATTAGTGATTGCTCGATAAGTTGAATATAATACACATATTGCCTTGCTGGTCTCTTTTATTATCGTTACTATTTTTAGACCTATTCCATTTGAAATAGTTAAAAACCTTATAAATGATGGGTCCATCCAAGGCCTCATATAGACATGGCCAGCTCACTCAGACAAAATGACGGCGATAGAAGGCTGGCAGATGATATGCGAGCTGAGATGGATTTTTTTTAAATGCTGAGCAAAAAAGAATGTAAAAATGCACAATATACTTCACATTAAAATATTACAATAATTTCTTTTAGATTTAGTAAGATCTTTTTGAAGAGTAATTATTTAGTTTTATTACAATTTAAATAAACTGACTTGGTGAGGGGAAAGTAGGGAAGAAGAAGCGGAGGTGCAGGAAAAAATTCCTCAAGGGACAATGATTCAACACGACTGAGAAGGTGCAGAAAGCAGTCCGGTTCAAACAGCAACCCACGTCAATTCCCCGTGTTTTCCAAACAGTGGGATGCGTGACTAAAGGCGTAGGTGACTTCTCTTGAGAAACTGTTCATTAAATACTCACTCTTTCAACTTGCTTGTGATTCTGTTCCCTACTTTCTTACAACGCCTACTTGAACACGCCTCGTAATCCCATCAAGTTAGTTTAAATAATTAGACAATGGTTTTAGTAAAATACTACAGAGTGGCCAATTTATTAGGAACACCCCCCCTAATACTGTGTTGCGCCACCCCTAGCAGCTATAACAACACGAATTTGCCGTGGCATGGATTCAATTAGCCACTAGAAGCATTGTTCCGTGATGTTTGTCTATGCGGATGCAACAGCTGCTCCCAGTTGATACTTATTGAATGATGGTGGATCCATGCCTCGAATAACCAGTTCCAGCTCATCCCTAAGATGTTCGATTGGGTTCAAATCCGGGAACTGTGATGGCCAGAGGAGTAAGTTGAATTCATTGTCGTGCTCCTGGAACCATTCCATGACGATACGAGCCTTGTGACAAGGAGCATTGTCTTGCTGGAAGTATCCTTCCGATGGGGGAAAACACAGTAGCATGAAGGGATGAACGTGGTCGGCAACAAATGTTCAGGTAGCCCTGACTATTAAGGCGTTGTTCTACAGTTATCAGCGGACCAAGAGTATGCCAGGAAAACATTCCCCAGACCATTATAGAGCCTCCACCAGCCTGAATAGTGGAAACCAGGCAGGAGGGGTCCATCACTTCGTGCTGTTATTTCCGAATTCTGCGTCGGCCATCTGCATGGTGCAATAGGAAACTGTATTCGTCCGACCAGCAGACCTTCTTCCAGTCGTCGACGGTCCATTGTTGTTGATTACGGGCAAATTGGGGACGTTGTAAGAAGGTAGGGAACAGAATCATAATCAATTTTTAGTTAGATGGTTTAGTTACATTAGTTAAGAGGGAAGGGGTGGGAATTTTAATTCAATTTTATTTTTTATTTTTGATTTTTATAGCGTTGGGGATTTTATCAAATTTTGTTGATAAATTTGAATTTTGGAGAACCATGATTTTTTAGAAATTTTTCTCTCCAACGTAAAAATATTGTAAGTATACAGAATACATTTTGTTTTGCATGAAAACTTGGCTAGGAGTTTCACATTTCATTTCAAAGCAGTGGATTATGGCCCTGCAATGTAGGAATTCCTTTTTAAAGCAAGGATACATGGTTTTCCTGATAACCTTTTGATCCAGCCATTTCATCCATGCATTGAATCTTTGATGCAAAAAATGCAGCACAGAATAAAATATTCTTGAAGCAGTACTTTCATGAATGGAAAATAAGGCACCTATTGAAGAAAAGTTGAGGCCAAGTTTTATCTTCATCAAAAAAATTATTAATTTGTCTTCTTTTGGAACATCGATCTTTCTATCGTTTCTTTCAAATGTCCCAACATTGAACATAGACAAAATCATTGCCAGCTTGCTTATTTCAGATATCCCCCTAAGTTATCATTCTTTATAAGCTGTTAAGTGTAATGAACATCATCGAAAAAATCAAAAAGTACTTACACAGTACGCCGAATTGACTGAATCCATTTTTCACGTCTGGGAAGATCCTTCTTGGGAAAACGAAAAAAAACTAACGTTCTTTCCATTTGTGTGATAATACGAGTTACTACATCCAACAACAGCACATTGTATTCTATTTTTGTTCATTTTATCACGTTAACTGTTTGTTCAAAGAGTTACGGAAGAAAGCTCACATGCTGTAGCTCAGGCAGGCTTCCTTGAGTTTGGATGCCAAAATTTTTATTTTTTGACATTAGTGGCGCTGCCGGTCACTTGAGTTACGATGGCAAGAAGCCTATTACTGGACGTTGCATATGAAGCCAGACCCGTGTTTGATTACCGAATTACTTAATAAAATGAAATAATAAATTAAGGAAATGGTTATTAATTACTATAGACATTTTGTACTGGAAGGCAATTAGCTAATTGTAATAATATATTTTTAAAAACTAAGTTTGTTTAGAAACTTGACAATCCATTCGTCTGCTGCTGTCTATTTCATCTGAAGTGCTTATTGCTATGAGTAGTGGAAGAAAGAAGTTCCGTTAAGCGCATTAATACATCGCTTTAACAATGGAGTCCTTGTATGACTATGTGTGCTCAATTTTTTTCGTTTTCATGGTTTATTTTGAAAGAAACAAAATTTCGCACTCTCTTATTTTGCAAGCATCTATTGTAGCTTCAATTGAGTAACATATTTCAATTTGGTGGAAATCTGTGACATACATGTTGGAGGGATTCCCTTGTCAGTCCACCTCGCCAGGCACCAACTATCATCCCGCGCTCGAAGTCGCTCAGATCCTTTGTTTCCCCCTACGTAGCATTTGCTATGCCAACGGACTTGCATAGTCATGGGTGTTCCTAATAAACTGGCCACTCAGTGTACAGGGTCTTTATAATTAAAGTTCCATTTTGACATGGCCATAAAAAAAACTACTGGACCAAAAGCTATAATACTTGGTAATATTATAC
>JAHWFO010022370.1:636962-679222 GCA_023313115.1 Rhysida immarginata
TACCCCCTTTAAGTATTTTACATTCGATGTAAATCACCCTGTATAAATATTTTATTGGAATAATGTGTGTTTAAAATTCAGAGATTGCAAATAAAATATCTATTTATATACATTTAGCACTGAAATACAAAAGCAAATACTGTAACAGCGAGGCCACCTCGTCAAAGCAATTCTTTAACGATTAACTTCTTACAGTATTTAATCATTTAGCATTAAGTGCTAGTACACCATTAAAACATCTGCCACTACTTGTATGGTTGTAAAAATATGATAGGAAGAAAAAAAGTAATGCCTACATACCCAATCACTTTCTGTTTTAGTCTGACCGAACATTTTCGTTTTGCTCAAATTACAATTTGAGAGTGAAAGCGTATCCCACCTCGTCGTTTTTCCCAACGTGGTTTATAGAGTCTTCAAATGAATCTGAAGCCACTGAACAGTTTTAATTACTTGGTACGAGTGAAGGAGGTGAAGATTAAAGCGAAGAGTCTTGTGTATATTTTATTTTCTAAACTTCTCTCTCAGGTTTCAAATTTTCTCTTAACTTTCTATTTTCTGGTAGTGCAATCTGTTGGATTTTTGCGTTTTAACACTCCTATCAAGAGCACATCTCCTGCTCAGGAATTCTCCTGTTTGTTACGAGTATGCTCTCTTTCATTATAAGAAGGGGTATGGGGGTTTGCTCATTTAATGAAATTTTGCTCGTATCTATTGCCATGAGAAGAATAAATATAATAAATCTATATTATAATATTGGACTAAAAATAATAAATAATTGCGTTTATTATTAGCAAAAGCACATGGAACTCCAGCCATCTCAGCTTTGTTATGTTAAAAGGGGCGGATCGCCTGCTGCCAACCTTCCAGGTGACGTCACAATCCCAGAAGGCAATGCGAGTGCTTTTGAGAGAAATAGGCCGATAGAGGCCACCTTCTGTTTAACAACCTTGGCAGGGCCGTACCAAGGCCTGATAGATAAGAAGGCCCGGACAGGTCGAGCATGATGGGAATGGTCATGTGATCATAGGAGGGAAAGTTGCAGACGATGCAGGCGCTACTCTATCTATACGCTAAGCTTAGGTGCGAATGCAGATCATTTTATTACTCAGCATGAACCATTTAAAATATAATTCTGTCACAACATATTGTAAAGAAAGCATGGATTACTAACATTCTTCAAGTAGGCATATAAATTTATTTTGTTTCTTTTTATTTAAGTCATTGAGACGTTTATAAGCGATCCTTCATGTTTAGATCGTGTTCAAGCGATAGCGACACGCAAATTTGATGAAAATCATTAGCATTTAATGAACTATACATTCTAAAAATTCGAATAACATTTTAGAAGATCCAGAATAAAAGAAATTACAATCGTATTCATTAAAAACATATTGTAGTTAAATAAAAACGGAATAAACATCGAAGCATTAGCTCCAGTGAAGTAGGCCTAACTATAAGCATAAGATTATAAGTGAATGATTTGTCTGCTATTTGCATACTACTAACATTTATAAATAAAACAAATGTTCACACAAATAGCAATAAGCCAAATTTGCAGTTAGCCTATGTCCTTTGTTATTTTTCAAGCATTTAAGGCATTAAGCTCTAGATCAGAATGCTCTCGCAGGCGAAACATTTATCTACTACATTTGTAGTACTTAATGCTTGAATCAGAATTAGAAACAACTGCAATCAAAAATTTCTTTATTAAATGTAATAATTTAAATATTATTGAAAACCTACAATATTTAAAAAAAAAGCAAAGACCTACAACATTTGAAAAACAATAGAAAAACTCATAAATGTCTATCGATATTTTCCTTTAATTTGCTAACGAGCTCTTTTTTTTCCTCCTTGTATTGTTTTCTCTCTTCCCTCCTTTTGTGACGTCATCAGCTCATAGTGTCCGGGCCTTCTTAGCTAGGTAAACAGAATTTCTTTTCGGATCTGGTTGTAGGTAAACAGAATAGCCTCAAGAAGTTAAATACGAAGGTTGTTCAAAAATTTTTGCCTCCTGGAACGTAACTTTTTTATTTGTTAACCGATTTTCCAATTTTTTTTTGTATCTATACTTACATTTGTCCTCTATGTAATGCACTATTCACTTTTCGACATAACCCCCATCACTTTCCACGCATTGCGGCAACGTTTGACTAGTCGGGTGAACCCGTCGGAGAGGAATTCCGGAGTTGTCGTCGACACAAGGATTGAATGGCAGCTTTGGACTCTCTTCTGCAGTAGGATAACGCCCGCCCGCTCACGATCGCCACACACCAGAGGCGTTGCAGCGCCTACAGTTCAAAGATGAAAAACTGCATTTCAAAGATGAAAGGCTTTGCACCTTGCGACTTTCACTACTTCCCAAAGAAGAAAGAGCACCTTAAGGGACATGAGTTGCGTTCTGACGAGGAGGTGAAAGATGCCATTCAATGCTCGTGTCGACAACAACCCCGAAATTCCTCCCCGACGGGTTCACCCGACTAGTCACGCGTTGGGACAATGCGTGGAAAGGGATGGGGACTATGTCGAAAAGTGAATAGGTATTACATAGAGGACAAATGTAAGTATCAGATACAAAAAGAATTTTGAAAGTCGGTTAACAACAAAAAAAAATTACGGACCAGGACGCAAAAAATTCTTGAACAACCCTCGTAATATCTCAAATTGGTTTTCGTATTCTATAATTTCCTGCTGTATATGAAGCTCCCGTTGTTCAGATGTTTCCGACGCCCGGATAACTTTTTGTCTACTCGGACCAATGCTCGGTCTTTTCTTCGGTGGCATTTCGATAGATATGAAATTTATAGACATTTATTTAATAAATTTATTTTAATAAAATTTAATTTAATAATTAATAAATTAATAAACATTATTAATAAAAATTAAACAATTGCACAAAACAATGAAAACAAGGACAAGCGCTTCAAAAGAATGGCAAATTGGCAACACTGCCTGCTATTAGTATGCCCTGCCGTCATTATGAATATCGATTATTATCGATAATTATTATCTTTCAAAATCTGAGGTAGACAGTGACTTTCCTCTTGCTTTGAAAATCAATTGTGCAAAATTTATCAAGATCGGAATAAAAATTTAAATTTGTATAAAATTCAAACACACAAACAAACTCACTTACATTCTTCTTTATATACAGGGTGGATACAAAAATGAGCCCCCCCCCCTTTTTATTTTCGTAACCGAAGCAAATATGTCGTATACGATCCCGTCGGACCAATAGTGTGTTTGAACTCCCGGAAGAGCACTTTGGAGAGCGCATTCTGGCTTTGGGGTACCCAGAGGCCAATGGAATGGGCCGGCCAGGTGACCGAGTAGGCTTTGTAATTCTCAATTCCGCCTGGTCGTGGGTTCGAATCCCGCCGTGGGCATGGATGTTTGTGTTTGTCCCGGGCTGCGTACAGATATAACTTGTGTAAAAGGCGCAAAATGACCTTAGTAGTCGACGCCAAAATTTCTAATAAATCAACCAACCAACCAACCACTGGAATGGAAATTGCTTGGCCCCCATATTCTCCTGATCTTAACCCTTGTGACTCATTTTTGTGGGGCAATATTAAAGACAAAGTTTACGCAAATAACCCCGAAACCATCCCTGAGCTCAAAACAGCCATTAGGAGGTCATCGAAAGCATCGATATCTCGACACTTCAGCGAGTTTTGCAGAATTTTGCTCTTCGTCTGTGCCACATCATAGCCATTGATGGGAAGCATATCGAACATGTCTTAAACTAAATCCAAATATCTGTAGTTATTTTTAACATTGGAATACAATTTTTGAACTCAATAGTTTTTGAAAATTTGATTTTTTATTTCATATACCTCAATAATTGTCACGCTGTATATATTGACTGCGTCATTTTTATACCTGTAAAGCTTATATATGGAACCACCCTTTCTACGTCATTTCCTATCACCATTCTTATGAGTTGGATGTTCCTTTTAGCATGGATAGTGTATTATTCGAGTAAGTGAATAATATAACTCTGTTCTTTTAAATATAATAATAATAATAATAATAATAATAATAATAATAATAATAATAATAATAACAATTTAATAACCGCATCTATGAACTTCTTGGTTTATTTTTTAAAATTTTCCTAGTAATACAGAGTCGAACGAAAAAAAGTGTACAAAGATTTTAATACGAGGGGCGTTCAAATTTGACCTGGACTTTATTTTTTATAAAATCAGGAACATATATAAAAAATATATACACCCACCAGTTATATCTCAAAGAACTCTCCTTGCTTCTCTACACGTTTTTTTCCAGCGGTCTGGGAGCATCTGGATACCGATTCTGTAGAAATCTTCAGGCTGATGTCGAAATCACGTCAGGACAGCCTTTTTCACTTCCTCATTGGAGCCGAACCTCTGCCCTCCCAACAACTCTTTCAGTGGTCCAAAAAAGGTGATAGTCTCAAGGGGAGAGATCCGAGCTGTATTGAAGATGTGGTAACATGTCATATTTGAGTTCCGTCAGTGTTTTCATAGTCAGTTTGGCTGTGTGTGGTCTGGCATTGTCTTGCAGAAAACAAACACCACTGGTAAGCAGTCCTGGTCGCTTTTTCCTTAGTGCCGGTTTCAGGGACGTCCTCAAAATGTCACATATGTAGATGCATTTATGGTTCTTCCAGAAAATCGACATGAATGATACCCTTAATGTCCCAGAATACAGTCGCCATCACTTTCGTTGCCGAGGTGCATCTTGAATTTCTTGGGTCGTGGTGATTCAGTGTCTCGCCAATCCATGCTCGCACGCTTGCTTTCAGGAGTATGGTAATGAATCCATGTCTCGTCGGTGGTCGCAACACGCCTTAAGGCCGGTTCACATTCAGCGACTTCGCGTCTAAATCGCCGTATCTGGCGCATTAGACGCGATTTTGGTTGCCGGAGCCGTTTCACATTCGGCGAATTCCCGACCGAAAGCGGGTTAGAGCCAGAGACAAATGAAAGTAATTTCTTCATTTGTCTCTGGTTAGAGCCGACAACGGCGCGGGTTTTCGAATTCCAACTGTGTTGGAATTTTCAGAAGTCGCTCCTAATGCGCAGCCAATCAGCTACGAGTGAGCATCTCTCCTGTCCCAGAATTCTTAGCAACTGTTTCTAACCCACTTCCGCCAGTCAAGTCGGCCATATTGAAATTCGTCGATAGTGTGTTTTCTGTGCACGTGTGTCTCGTTTTCTATCATTTTTCCTAATAAAAAAATATAATATTTACATGTACAGAATGCCAAGACAGCCATGTTATTTCGATATATCGGGCGTTTCAAAAATATTCGGTATATTTGAAAAATCAATAAAAACTAAACGGGCAGCGATAGAAATACACCGTGTGTTGCAATATGCTTGGGACAACAGTAAATTTTCAGGCAGACAAACTTTCGAAATTACAAACGGTGTATTTCTATCGCTGCCTGTTTAGTTTTTATTGATTTTTGAAAAAAATACCGGTTTTGAAAAATACCGGTTATTTTTGAAACACCCGGTATATACACGATGTCTAGAAAGCAACAGAAACTGGATGAAAGAAAGACTGATCGAACAACCAATCAGAGCGGAGTTCGCATAGCTGGGGATGATGGGGAGGGCGCAGGCTGAAAGCTGAGAAGGAAGTTCGTCTAGCTCCCCGTTTCGTTCATGCTGAATGTGAAAATACTCCTCATTTTAACACGCGCATCTTTGTGACGCTTAGCAAACACCTGGATTCGGGAAAACGCTTCACTCCGCGAAGTCGCTGAATGTGAACCGGCCTTTAGGAAGCTATCGCCTTCCCTGTCATATCGCTGCAGCAGCATGGAATGGATTTCCACGCGGGTGGTCTTGTGAGAGTTGCTTAGGGACACATCTGGCACAGATCTTGTTGAATTTCTGCTTATCGTGGATGATGCTCTCCTCACTTCCAGTGCTGATATTCAGTATTGAAGCCAATTCTCGGACATTAATCCGCCTATGGCCCCTTATCAGCTCATTTGTTTGTGTAATGATGTCATCATTGACAGCAGTTGCTGGCCTTGCCTCATGAGGTTCATTGCCAATGGATTCTCGCCCTCTTTCAAACTTTTAACACCAAGCAAAGGCGGATGATCGAGACAAACATGACTTTATGATTATTTGTTGTTTCACTTTGATCAATACATCGCTGTCCGCCATTTTGTTTAAACAAAGAATCGGTTGTCATCGGCAGCCGGATGAGTGGTGCTGCATTTGCATGACACGCGGCAGTTTCCATTCCTACAATGAAAGTTTAGATTTTTACAACAATGAATTTACAAAATGTAAAGTCCAGGTCAAATCTGAGCGCCCCTCGTACAAAATATTATTCAGGCATCACGAGATGAATACAATTATAAGAGGTGCTCCAAGTTAAGGTGACCAGACGTCCCGGCTTCAAAAAATGTCCTGGATTTGTCCCGGTTTTGAATAAAATGTCCCGGGTTGTCCCGCTTTTTTCTCAGAAAGAATATTTTCTCACATGACCAATATCTGGTAAAGTGAAAAAAAACTCAGCTAGATGTGAAAACATTGAAGGCTCTACTAATCACTAAGATTAATTATGATCAAAGTTGTGTTGAATTTTCCAAATATCTTTTATC
Organism: Rhysida immarginata; assembly: GCA_023313115.1. Taxonomy (NCBI): domain Eukaryota; kingdom Metazoa; phylum Arthropoda; class Chilopoda; order Scolopendromorpha; family Scolopendridae; genus Rhysida; species Rhysida immarginata. Next base: position 643,576 of record JAHWFO010022370.1, read on the forward strand.
GAGAAAAGATCTCTTGAAGGAAATTCATATTTCTAAGAAGTACTAAATTATGTAGGGATTTTGTTTTAATAAAAGTTTCATGAAAGAGTTTTTTGTTTGTGTATTTTACTTGCATTTTTACTTCCAATTGAATTTTGATAATCAAAACACGTCACTTCCGATCATTTCCGACTTCATTTGACGTAACTTCCGGTACACGGCCATATGCATTCACTTCCGATTCCGGTCATCGCAGTGTGTTCCGGTTTTGCCTTTTGAAAATCTGGTCACCTTATCAAAGTGGTTGCTAATGCAGTGATTAGTACGGCGAACTCCTACATGGGCAATGTTGGCCAAGTAATATTGCTGCACATACCTTTTCAATTACTTTTCAATAAAGCCGGTTTTCTGCCATACTCGACATGCTTTAGGGTTTCCATCGATAAAAGTCTAAAGGTGTTAAATCAGGAAAACTAGGGAGCAAATCATTTGCATGTCTTCGGAGTAAATCTAGTATGCTTGCAAATTCTCATCCAGTTAAGCTCTCACGTTTCGATGACAGTGGGATAGTGCGCCCTTTTATTGAAAGAAAAATTCATCATTTCCATAAATTAATATATCTCTATCCTCTTCTAGAATTTAAAAAGTAGATATCTAAAGCAACCAAAAAATAAGTTAATATTTGTTTAATAAAAATGCAAAAATAATTATAAAGCTTGGAAAACATCAAGCCCAATAATTATTTCAGCCGAAGTCATTTTCAGGATAAGGGTTTAGAAGAGTTTAAAAACTTTCATTGGACAAAGTTTAAGCGAGGATACTCTCAAGGAACAACGAGAGCTAATGCCATCTTGAATTAAAATTTTACCCCCGAGATATCGGATGAATCCCTGACGCTGCTGGAAGGGAGAATGCATATCCGTCAACGATAAAACTATACGATGGGTTCGGTTGAAATACACTAAGCTGCCACTTTATTAGGTACACTTCACAAAAATATGCAAATTGAGTGGCTGCTGAGTTGCATGCCATATGATCACAAATCACCGGTATAAATATCCTGAATCAAATTTTTTACTGTTAGTTAAGCGTGAAACCAAGGCAAAATTAGAGGAAACCAGTGATCTGACGGACTTACAGCGTAGCATGGTGGCAGGTGTATGATGGGCTGGAATGAGCAATTCGGAAACTGCGATTCTCCTGAACTCTTCATATATCACAGTTTCGAGAGTGGGCCAAGGAGCAGAAAACATGTAGCAATCGTGACTCCTGTGGACGGAAAGTCCTTGTTGATGAAAGAGGCTAGAGGAGAACGTTAAGACTTGTCGGCGAAAACAGAAAGATAACAATCGCACAAATTACAACTCAGGTAGCCTGAAAACAATATCAGACAGGACAACTAGTCGCACTTTGGCTCGAATGGGTTACAAAAGCCGAAGACCATCGCGGGTACTAATGCTGTCAGAGAAGAAAAAGAAGGCGCGCCTCCTGTGGGCACAGCAGCACAAGGATTTGACCATTGAAGATTGCAAAAAGGTTACCTGGCCAGACGAATCTAGGTTCCTGCTGCATCATGTTGATAGAATGCTTAGAAATTGGCAAAAACAACATGAGACCATAGACCCGAATCTTCAGAAAGCACGTCCAAGAAGATAAGGATCATCTCAGTCACCTGATCTAATACCACTAGATTCATTCTTTGATCTTATCTCAAAGAATATGTATACGAACTTAAGACAACCTAAAGACAATCAAAGCATTAATGGACAAAATCCACAACATCATTATATTCGCTACTTTCAGTTTAGGCGGCGCCGCCCTTGTGGCATTTACTTGAACTGAGCTAAGTAGGATTCGCCGTAGTTTAAATAAGGCTTAACACGTTGTTGCAGCTAAAGAAATGATAGGAAAAAGTAACAAATACTGCAATGTGTAATGCTGCAATCAAAAACGATGTTACATGCAGTAAGATTACATTTTTTTCCAAAAACTAGAGCCATTAGAAAAAGTTGGGAAGTAAAACCTTAGAATGGGGAAAAAACCCACAGATACCATGTGTATCAACACAATTTTTTTCCATCACCACCTTGTAAGCAGAAATTACCAATGGTAGGTTAAAAGCAGGATAATATTTACATATTTTAACATATACTACTAATAAAATATTCAAAATTTTTTTTAAAAGTCTGTTTCACATACAATACGTTTACATACACGTAATTTTACGGTAAGATCACTATTTCTATTGTTAGCTGCATTAGTTTTGATAACATTGTTTTGTTTGTGAGTCATTAATAAGCAAAAAATTAGGTCGTTTATTATTAGGAACAATTTTCATCTTGAATCTACTTTTTAATATTTAATCAACTAATAACTTTCCACCTTTCCAGGGGGAGGCCGTGGCCTGGTGGGCTTTCACTGAACACAACTGTGAAGTTAAACTACATCAGGTACGGCTAGTCACTGGATGGGCGACCATCCGTGATAGACCATCTTCACTCCCCCCCCCCTTCCCCGGCTGCTGCGATCATCATACAGCAGTCGTGAATCCAGGTCCATCCAGGGACCCAACTCGTCGGCCTCTGGCCATACAGACCCTGGATAGACGTATTGGATCTGCAAACTAATATAAAGAAAAAAAAAAACTAAGAAATAATTTTTTTTAGGTATGCCAGCATTAAAACGAAAGTTGAAATCAAGTGCTATTCCTAGCAGGTGTATCGGCCTCGGTGGCTCAGTGGTTTGCGTGATCGCCTCTGATGCCCGAGTACGCGGGTTCGATCCTGGCCGAGGACGACGAGGATTTTTCAGGGGGAAATCCTGAGATCACGCACTTCCTTCGGAAGGGAAGTAAAGCCGTTGGTCCCGTGTAGTCGTTTGCCGGCTGCACGTTAAAGAACCCTTGCGAGGCAAAATTTGCGGCCCCTATAACGCCGTCCCGAAATGACCATAGCAGTTGAAAAGGACGTTAATACCAAACAAACCAAACCAAACCTAGCAGGTGCTTGCCACATCGACCACTTGAAAAATATACCATCATACAGAGAAATATCACACAAAGTAATATTCAAAGCATGTTGATGGAAAACGGATGATGTAGGTCCTACTTTCACCACCAGTTTTAAAAAATAGCTCCGCCCTCTATATTCACTGAAAGTAGCGAATACATCCCCGCCGACATGTTGGAAGGTGTTGCTTGTTGCAAATATAGGGTGATCCAAAAACAGGAAAAACTTTAGACCGTTTTCAGTTAAATATAAACCGTAAATGACGATCCAATGCATATAATAAAATTTATAAAGGGCTAATTTTGTATTGATGTCTTAGTTCAAGAGATATAACACGAATGACAAGACTTAGAATTACTGTACCATATAAGCTCTGTAAATAAAAGATGAATAAGTTGAATTTTAATAAAGCAATATTATTAGAGAAAAATGAAATTGTTAACATTGATATTTCTCTTTCGACAAAGAGCAACGGATGAAAATTCTCTCTTCGGTTTTCTATGGAAATAATAACTATCAGATCGGCGATGATGTTCCTGGCATATGTACAAACAAATACATTCCTCATAAATAAAAATGAAAGGATGCAAATGTAATAGTGTCGTCGATGAACCCAAAGGTTAACAAAAGTTTTTGGGAATTTTCGAAAACTTTTAATGCCACAGTAAAAGGCATTGTCAAGATATTAAATAGGTTTCATCTAGGTACGACTTTCATTGACTCCACAGAAAGTTCAAACCGGAAATTTTTTAAAATTCAGAAAGTTTAAAGACACCTTTTCTAAACTGGAAAGAACAGTTATCATCTTCATGGGATAAAAAATCTTTTTAAAATAGAATGTTAGTGTCATATATTAAAGAAATTGTATTTCGACTTTAGCAGGACTGGATATAGCGATATCGTAGAAATACATCCCATACTTCCAGATAACCACAAGTCATTAGCAATAATTAGTGCTATAATTATTTTAATGTATCGAGTGTTCGACTTATCCAGTAATGGCCCTACAAAAGATCAGCAGCCCAACATAAAGATGGTGGCAATGGCGACCAATTTAAATGCATATCTGTTATCTTGAAAATGTAAAAATGAATACGTAATACATGACTGGAATCTCTTTTAAAATGATGGATGTAACTCGCCTCATTTAAGGGCAATTTTCATGTTAAAAACTTATGCTTTCAGAATTTTAATGGTGAGTATTATTTTTTTATCAAACACCCCTCAGAACGCCATTATTAAATCCGACCGGGCTAGAAATAGTAGGGGAGAAAAAATCTCCTTTCACCGTCTCAAAATAATACCTCTATCCCTCAGAGTATTTTCTATCAGCATAAAAGAAAGACCCCCAGAGCCAAAAGATTGACAATATACAACGCCTACCCATTATCCAACTGCTATGGATACGTCATCGAGCCATCTCCCACTCCTATCGTGGCTTGGCATGTAGGGGATTAGTCAAAGCAGCGATAACACCAAGGTACATCCCCTCCCTACGCTTAAGCAGAATGAGAAATAAGGAGACAAGAGAGAGGGATACATATATATAAAGAGAGAGAGAGAACGCTCTTCGTTTTCATACGTGTCGTTTTCAATGCACAATTGACGTTTTAAAGGCTGACGAGTCACTCCACCCCCTTCATCCCCTATCCCTCCTAATCCCCCCTCCTTCCCCCTCTTTTCTCACTTAAAACCCGATCTCCGTTTGGGACACAGTTGCACCCGTCATGCAGACAGCTCTAGAAGGAGTGGGTTATTAAAAGAACTCGAAATGGGCGGGAAAGCGAAGGGAGTAAGTTAGGATGAGTGCGCAGGAAAAAGGGTTGAAAAGAGAACAATAAGTATCTTTAAATCAAAATACATGTCTTCTTCTAATATTAATGAAACGTTGCAACAAGTACCAGGCCATCCCATTAGATAATGTCATTTTTCATTTTTTACATAGAGAACTCCTTTGTACTCTCTTCGTCTCGGTGCTATCTTGTATAGAAAAAAAATAGGACAACCCACATGAAAGATAAGATCTTAATGTAAACGTAACTTTGTAAAGATTTAAATCATTCCATATCAAAGACTGCTTAATAGGGTACTAACTAACGTGTAGACAAATTTTAAAAGTACTAGACATTACAAATTTTCGGTTACTTTAACGACACAGATGTTCAAAATAGGCATATATATTTAGAATGAGCGCAATCCGGCGGACCAAGTAGTACAATCCTGTGGGGGCCCAAAGGCAGTTTCCAGTTCCCGAGTCCGTTGGGCCGACTCGGTATATCGTTAGGTGTAGGAGCATTCGTGTAATCCCTTATTTATGTCAAATAAGGGAGAAAGATTCAGACATGTAACAGAATTCTGAGATATACAGTGTCCCGGGAGGAAAGGCCAATATTTTGTGCGAGTATAGAATGGGTTATTGTAAGTCGAAAACGTTTATAGAAACATGTAGTCTTTTATTAATACCGTCTGAGATATAGCTATTTGAAATTTAAATTGTGAGAACGTTCTTCACGTTCACTTATTTAATCCACATCATCCTTTATATGTGCAATAAGCTCGTCTCGTGTATTGACCGGGTCTTAGTGGCGAACTAACTATTCCACCCGTGACCATTTCAGCTATTAGGAAAAACTGCATTTAAGTGTTCTCGCACATGTATCATGCTATGAGAAGGTGCTTCGTCCTAGTGAGAATGCATTGATATTGGTATAGCCAGAGGAATATCTTCCAGTTGTTACAAATATTTGTAAAGTTGTTAGAAAGTTACTACAGTAAAATAAAACCCATATTAGAAACTTAATAATTTTAATTACAAATAGCTGTATCTCAGAAACCATTAATAAAAGACTGCATGTTTTATGAAATTTTGACTTACAATAACTCATTCTATACCCACACGAAATATTGATCTTTTCCGCCCAGGACACGCTGTTTAGAAGAACGCTAATGACTTGGTCATCGATGTGCTTAAAATAACAATAGAAATAACATCTCTAAAAATAAGGAAGTGCAAAATCCACGGATGAGGTAAAACGGATGCGCAACTCGCCCGATTTTTCAAACTAATTTTAAGTGATTTTCTACTGCAACCACTAGAGGGGGACCCGCAGCCGACGAGAGAGACAGGCCTAGGCACTGAGAAGTCTTCTAACTATAATTCAACCTTCATTGTCTCCATCTTGGAATTTAACAACCACACCATTGTTTTTTCGTTTGTTGGAAAAGTTTATACGAGTGCACAGCATTTCAAAGAAAAATATTTCATGAATAATTTAAAACAAACTTTGAACTACTAAGCACATTTTATTTGTTGAGTGGTTTTATTAATTTTTAATTTAGGTGAAGTTAGATATGGAGATGTTCAATTTAATTAGTTGTACTTGAAAATATATTCTATAAGATAAAATAGGAGAGGTTAGCAAATACTTTTTAAAGTAAATTAGAAGTTTTTAAAATAAATCTTATTATTAAAATTTTATTAAACGTGCTATGTAGCGTAAATTATGCTATGCAAAAATTTGCATTAGGCCCCTGCAATCGAGCGCGTAGGCTTCCCATTATACTGCCCTGTAGTTATCTGCAACACCCTGTATGTCATATTATATTTAATAAAATTAATTTGATCGAAAGAAATTTGTTTGTATTGACAACAAAAATTTAATTGATGAAGTTTACAAAAATATATAACTTAAGCAAATGACCATATAAATTAAATATATGTAATAATTAAAAAAAAAACATATTTAATTTGTGGAATAGGCTGCGAGGAGTATTTATAAGCAGCCCCTGAAATTAGGCGGCCAAGAATATTATTAAGCTGCCCCTGAAATTAGGTTGCCAGGAATGCTTTTAATGTTTTACTGCAACCACTAGTTGGCGCCACTAAATTTAGTTTAAACGTAATCTGTTGGAGTGTCGTATCAACACCACCTAAAGGGAAAGCCTGGGCGCGGAAACGTCATACATTGTTAAAACGTCATAGGTAGTCATGTTTTATCGCATTTCTACCAATAATAAGCCCTAAATTATGACTAGGTATGATGACGTAACAGTGTATGAAATTTTCGCGTTCAGGCTTTGAGTAGAGGTGATGTTAGTCGTATCCGTTTTACCTCATCCGTGGCAAAGTCCTTGGCACGGGGGGTTCGTGATGGAAGAACCGCTGGCAGACGCACAACCAGTAGTTATCATCCCCCAGCTGCTGGGCACTCAGCACTGGTCACTCAGCAAATGGGTCAGACTAACATATTGCTACATATATGAAGAAAATAGGAAAATAAAAATAAACAAATATAGATCAAAGAAATGACAATGATTGCCGTATATTATTAAATAATGGCCACCTTGCGTTATAATATCTGACGAACAGGCTATGATTCTGTGAATGGTCGCTACAATATTTTCTGTGAAGACTATGGATGTTCAGCCTTTATTAATAACAGCAACGATGTTACCCATCTCTATTGAAGAGATCAATAGAGAGTTGTTTGGAAATTGCTTAAAAGGCACGATATTCACGAGAAATTTGCTGCATGAAATTCGAACCATAAATAGCGACATAAGATTTGTTAGCGTTTTGTTTTTCAAAAGAAGTACATTAAATCGAGTAAATAAACGAGGGCAAATTAATAAGCCGTTTCCACGAATTTTTTAATAGCAATTTATTGGTCAAACAAGACGATATTAGGCGTGCATGAGGAGCAGTATTTTTCTATTTTTCTGTATATCCACCACCGACGGCAATGCATTTTTCCCACCGTGACACAAATTTGGATATGCTAGCTCCATAAAACGTCGTCACCTGTTGGTGTAACCACCACCGCACAGCATGTGGAACACTCAACGCAATATCCTACACTGCCACGTTTACCAACCTCCGCCCTGCCTTGCGTGATAAGCGACAGAGTGACCACGTCCGCCTCCTTCACGACAACGCAAGGCCACACGTCGCCATGGCGGTCAAAGAAAAAATCGCTAAGTACGGCTGAAAAATCATAGACCATCCGCCTTACAGCCTAGGTCTGGCGCCTTCGGATTATCACCTCTTCGGGCCAATGAAGAAGAAGTTCAACTTGCTATGCGGCATTCGTTACACCAGCAGCCGACGACGTTTTCTGCAGCTGGCATATCCAAATTGGTGTCACGATGGGAAAAATGGATTGCCGTCGGTGGTGGATATACAGGGTGTATCTGAACGGTCTGTACAAACTTGGAGGGGAGGTAGTATGGGGATTCTAAGCTAAAAAGTTCATATGAACTTGGGCCCGAATTTGAACGATAACTGAGATATGAACAGAAATAAAAATGCCGCCACCAAGATCAACAAGTTAATAACTCAAGTTCTGTAACATCTAGAATGATAAATTTCGGTAAAACATTAGTGTACATAAAGCTGTATGTACCGTTAAAATTTGATCGAATTACACGAATAGTTTCCGAGTTACACAGTCAAAATCGTAACACGTGCTGGTTAGTACTCCATGTGAGCACGGGTTACGATGTTGAATGCGTAACTCTGAAACTACTAGTTGGAATTTGATCAATTTTTAACGGTATACACAGTTTTATGTACCCTGTTGTTTTACCAAAACTCATCATTCTAGATGTTACAAAACTTGAGTTATTTACTTGTTGATCTTGGTGGCGGCATTTTTTTTCTGTTCATATCTCAGTTATCGTTCAAATTCGGACCCACGTTCATATGAACTTTTTTGGTTAGAATCACCCATACTACCTCCTCTCCAAGTTTGTACAGATCGTTCAGATATACCCTGTATAGAAAAATAATAATGATCTGCTACCCCTGCACACCTAATGTCGTCTTGTTTGACCAATAAATTGGTGTAAGCAAATTCATGGAACGACTTATTCATTTGCTCTTGTACATACGAAGTTAAAAATAAAAATTAAGATACACTTTGGGAAACTTTGGACATATTCGTACAGCTTTATTCTGCAAAAATGAAGCTTTTATTTTGTGAACATCCACATAATATTCTTAGTGATGTACGAGCGTATTTGATTTGCTCCGCCCCTCTACGAGACCAAGTAGCGTCCTGGTTACGTACATGAAAATGCATTCTCCGTAATTCTTATATATTCAGTTGTGTGAACGTATTAATGTTTAAATAAAATTGGTAGAGACTTTACAACACAACAAAGGGAGAACAGAGTTTCCGACTAGTTTCGCCATTTATTCCCGGCTTTATCAAGGATACACACAAGAGGACATAAGCCTTTATATACAGAAAATATGGTATAGAATGATAACATGATTGGATGAAGAAATAACAAATCGTAAATAATATAAATTATACAGTGGCGACATTGAAAGGAGAATGGTTGGATAAGGAACCAATAACAATGAAATTATAAAGAAACCTTGAGAGGAAAATTATTTGAAATATAAAGGAAAAATTGATGTCATAACACAAACAAAATTGAAAATGCGGACCTAGTAGAAGACTCATTCAGAATTAACATAAACTAAGGTATCAATAAGAAATGGAAATGAAAGTAAATATACAAATTTGAAAAATTACAAGATATCGGATAAAGAATTTAATTTCAATATTTATTCAATTTTAAATTCTTTATCCGATATCTTGCAATTTTTCAAATTTGTATATTTACTTTCATTTCCATTTCTTATTGATACCTTAGTTTATGTTAACTTTCATTTCCATTTCTTATTGATACCTTAGTTTATGTTAATTCTGAATGAGTCTTCTACTAGGTCCGTGTTTTCAATTTTGTTTGTGTTATGACATCAATTTTTCCTTTATATTTCAATTAATTTTCCTCTCAAGGTTTCTTTATAATTTCATTGTTATTGGTTCCTTATCCAACCATTCTCCTTTCAATGTCGCCACTGTATAATTTATATTATTTACGATTTGTTATTTCTTCATCCAATCATGTTCTCATTCTATACCATATTTTCTGTATATAAAGGGTTATGTCCTCTTGTGTGTATCCTTGATAAAGCCGGGAATAAACTCTGTTCTCCCTTTGTTGTGTTGTAAAGTCTTTACCAATTTTATCGATAGAAACACCACTATGGACCCCTTACTCAACGATTGTATTAATGCTTATGTGTGAACGTTTTAGGGAAACTAGCAGAGCTATTTCGGGATAGCAATACGAATTTACAAAATTTGTTTTTGTATATGAGTAAGAGGGAATTATAATGCGAAGATAAAGAGAAAAAAAATAAAAATCTAATGTAAATGTATTATGTGACAACGTCCTTTTCGAATTTAATCCAGAACTATTTATATTCTTTATGTGGCAACTGGTATCACTTTCAAAGTTAAAACAATTCATTTAAATACGTATAAGTAAAATTTATTTCATCAAATTGACCTTAGATGTAGCTCAATTAAACAGTGTTACCTTAAATCCACCTAATATTTAAGGCTTGTTTACTTTGGTCTACTTAAAGTTTAACAACCCATCTTATTGTCGAATTATCAAGGGACCCACCTAAGTTGTTCAGAGAAGAGGAACTACTTTACTGATCTGGGTATTCTGAAAAACATCATGAGTTGCCCAGTTAAAGGGATGAGTTGTTTTGAATCTCAAGTTTGCCTTTATCCTATCTACTTACTGACCAAATTATCCATTTGAATTAAATCCCCATTTGTTTAAACAAAGATTAAATTCTTATATTGCAACTTCAGAAATCCAGAAAATTTTCTAGCAACTCATTAGATGAGATAGTTTTTAATTTTTAAACTTTACACAATTATCTGGCAAATAAATATCCCCAGTACATAATGAACTTTATTTACATGTTTATTTATTTAATACATCGTTCTATTCCAATTTGTTAAATTGTGTTACATTATATCTTTTAAATTATCGAAATTCATAGAACATAAGCAGTGTTTTTATCTTCGTACATATATGTATGTAGGCACTTTTCACGTACTAGTTAAATGGCAATTCACCTTAGAGACCTTTTACGAGCATGAGCATGGATGTTCACTTAAGTTGGAAAAACTTGGAGGTAGTAGCGTAATGGACTTGGGTCACCAAAAGATTTTGGAGGTCATATCGAAGGGGAGAAAAGTACATTTGCTCTGAATAAGGTCATTTCATGATCGAAAAACATCAGTCTCACATCATCTATGATAAATTAGCACTTAAGAAATATATATGATTAATAAATAAGAAAGTATACGTTTTGCAGATATGTTTCTTTTATGTACATATCATGCCTATGTACCATTATTAATAGGTAAAGTTATATTTTATTTTTTATAATCCATTGTCTTTAGATTTTTTGTTAATGTAATGTTATTTCCAGGGAATCAAATTTTTATTAAATTATTGCTGACACGTGCATTAAAATCTATTGCCATTTGCTTTTTTTTCATTAAATTGTTATTCATGATATTTCTACTAGTTTCAGATAAATAGCGCAACGCTCATATATGTCCGTATGCGTCTTTGTGAATATGCCTGCGCCAAGAATAGAATCAAACGTCATAAAAACCATTTCTTAACGACGGGTGACTCGTGTTGAATACAGGTGACTTTCTTTCCTGTATTGTCCATTTGAAAAGAGAGCGGTGAAAAGGGCTCGTGCTCACGAGAATTTTTCTGAGATTTTTGAGTTTCAAGCTTAGCCTGAAAGATGCCCAAAACAGGATTAGAGCCCCATGCTCAGACCATTTGGGGATTACCATTTAAGGTATAAGCTGCTTCCAGACTGATAGTTAGCACAACGAATATAAAAGATTTACAAAAAAGAAAAAAGAAAAACTTTTTTCCTTTCATATTTTTTAGAATCTTCTTATTTCAAAGAATTTACTGCATTTTCGGAATTTAGTATCTGCCTTAATCAATTATAAATACTAGTATCCGCAGGGAATATTAGAAAGAGCATATTGAAAGTAAAATTTAATAAATTAAAATGCACATACGATGACATTAAAGCCTATATAATTAAGCAATTCTTTATTATTTAATTATTTTTTATTTAATTTATTAACTGTTGCATAAAAGCATAATAACTTCTAATTATTTATAATTACAGTTTAGTAGCAATCTTATGTTGGAGCATTAACTCCAGTTCTTATTTATTACTTTCTTATAGTTTAGTAATAGGTTAAAATGCATTATTTGGTAAGAAATTACTAATATTAGGCTTATAATTGTCGAATTTCATTAAATGATTATGGTAATATGTTTATATACATATAAAAGTAACTTAATTTATCTAAAGCTCAAAGAATACATGCTGTTATTCGCTGGCATAAAGTTCGTTCTAGTCAATTACAGAATAAGCAGAAACATCTCTACAACAAAAAACGATTGACATTCAACAAACCGGGTAAACGCAAACATCCAACACTGGAAGAGATTCAAACAATGCGACCTGGAGGGCACAACTATATCTTCTCCAGAACGGCTTTAGAGAGATAGTGGCGAAGGTTCAACCAATTGGCATCTGTATGATTGTCAATGAAACAGTTCTCTTTCATAAACGAATCTGATGCCATTAAATCACTGTTTATATTATATTTAAACCTTATTTCACATAGGTATCAGGATTGCATCTATCTAAATGACAGGGTAGGGACGTAGGGGTCGCGCTACCGATAGCCATTGTCGCCAAACGCGATTAGAAATTTTCGATGGCGATAATTTTTGACAGTTGGCGATTACAGTGGCAACTTTGTTTTATGATTAATATTTAATAACGTATTTATGCACTATGGCATAAAAATGTTTTCTCCATATAATATTTCTAAAATGTGGAACTAACGCTAGAAAATTTGTACTTTGGTTAAAAAACTACATCAGCGACACAGCAAACGTAGTGATGGCATTCCGGCATATCATTGACGTAATAAATGTATCTCACAATGAATGAACATGATGTGGAAAAAGCCAAGATGTTCATTATCACCATTGATGAGTCTACAGTTTATCAAAAATGTAATTATGTACATCCGATTTGTTAAAAATAATGAGCCTGTAACTAAATTTTTATCCATTGCTCAGCTCGAAAATGCAACTGCTTACATAAAACAGAAATTGTAATGAAATGTTTTTAAAAGTAAAAGGCCTGAACCTTCTTAATTTGTGTAGTATAGCTACTGATGAAGCCTCTGTAATGTTAGGCAAGAAATTAGGTGTTGTAACATGTTTGAAATCATTTTGTCCTTATATCATAAGCACTCACTGCATTGCCCATAGATTGGCTTTGGCTGCTGCTGATGCTGCAAATTCGAATTAATATGAACTGAAATTTCAAGAAACTGTAAATTCAGTATATAAATACTTTCAATATTCTCCAAAGAATATGGGAGGAAAATCCAGGCCATATTACATGTAACAGAAAGTTCGACTCGTTTTAAGCAAGTACTTCACACAAGAAGGCTTTCTTTTGAAAGATCTGTCCAGGCCATTATTGGCATTTTTCAGTCAATAATGGGTGTTAAGTAAAGACTCATCTGCAAAACCACAAGGCTTATTAAAGAACATAGGAAATTACATATTGTGTTTATTTCACATCTTTTGTGTGATATACTGAACCATTTATCCATGTTATGCAAGAGTTTTCAAAACTGCAAAATTGATCTTAACAGCATCTTGCCACTATTGTTGGCTACAGCCACTGAAACTATTCAGCAATTGACTGAATCTCTTGAAGGCTATGCCTGGCAAAAAATTTTGAACTTAGTTGAAGCCACTTCAGACAGTCATCCTTTTTTTAAAGGCCACTCGCTCGGTTATAATTGTGCCTTAAGACAAAAAGCTGAAAATGCTTGCAGATGCTTTAGAAGAAAATTAATGGGGCAATTGAAATTAAGATTTGAACATTTTTCTAGAAACTAACCATAAGCTGTGGATAAATAGCATGATGTAAACGAAGAGGCTTTTTTTTTTTTTTTTTTTGCATTCGCACTTTAGAAATTGCATATAATGGAAAGGAGACTTAGCTACTCTTATTACAGAACATGAAACTTTATTTAAATTGCTAACTAAAGGTTCATATTACACTGCCACAGATATCATGGATTATGACTTAAAATCGTTGTGACTTTTTTCGTCTTCTAAGCAACATAGCAAATCTATTATTAACGTTGCCTGTTTCAACAGTCAACTGTTGGCTGTGAAAGAGGATTTTCACAGCAAAATTTAATCAAAACAAAAAAAGAGAAATAAACTGAAATAAGCCATCTTCAATATCTGATGAATATAAACATTAATGGATCTGAATTGATGAATTATGATTTTGAAAAGGCATATGATATTTTAATGTCAAATCCTCGACCACTTATATAAATTTTTTCTTAGTAACTTTTTAATGTAATATCTTATGCTTAACTAATATTGTATGCAGACATATTAAATTTTCATTTACATTTCGATGAGTGTGAAGAAATTTTATTTTTAAGATTTTAGATATTACTGAAATGATATCTGTAAATTTCAATTTAAATCCTGAGTTATGATGAATAAAAATTTATGATAATTCTCAACAATGGTTCTCTAAATTTGGCGATAAAGCAAGTTCCTTGGCGAAAAAAATTTCAGTTTTAGCGATTAGATTGGCAAAAGATTTGGAAAATTCAGAGCAACCCCTGGGGAAGTGAACAATAACTAGGGCATATTTGGTCAGACAGTAGTGCAAACCAGCGATATAAGCACACATTACAATAGTTATTTTATATATCCTACGAAAAAGGGGAGAGCGCGTTGAGAACCTGGCTGCAAACACTATTTCTAGCTAGATGCAACACTCCAGTATATCTTGCAAAGTTCGTCTGGATTCATAAAACTTAAGTTCTAATTCCGAAGTAAAAACCAGTTGAGAATCCATGGTACTGCATTACCATAACGATGTTAATTAAAAACATCGTTACTGTATTCGCGAAGTCAGCCGTTCTGTTGCCAATTTTTTTCGAATTATTTTGAGTTTGACTTCAGATTTAGATAGAGCATCAAAAAGTAAGTAAAAGTTTTAATTGGCACACATATCCTATCTATTCCGGAACATAGCCAAAATGATGGTTAAAATTAAATATTTTGGTTCCGCGACCCGGCTCGAACGCCGAAAGTTTAACGATTATTGGCAAACTTTACCTATAATTGGATCGGCTTCTTCTATTGTAAGGGGCATTTCAACAAAAGCATAAGTATTATTCACGGTGCCTACCCGGGTGGCCAAAGCGAAAGCTGTGGGCCAGGTTCATGTTACCTCGTTAGAGGTGTTTAAGTTTTTTCGTTGGGTGTAGTATTATGCCACCTGAAGATCTTTTTAGATCTTAAAGCCGTGGAGGTAATACCATCTGCCTCACCACTTCATAAGTATTATTCACGGAATCGGAATCTTCGTTTGATCTAGTAACAGAACGAGAAAAATGCAAAGAAGAAATTTAATATTTTTCGGTAAGCAAACTTAATCAAATGGTAAAGCATTCTTCCGATACTCTGTCCAACGAAAGTTTGACTGGGCGTGTCCAGATAAATTTCTGACTTCAGTTGTTAGACATTGTTAATTTCACTTTGCAACAATGTCTAACAATTGAAATCGGAAATTTAACTGGACACGCCTTGTCAAACTTTCATTGGACGGAGTCTAGAATGGTGAAATAAGTTTTTATCAAAAATATATTTTGCTAAAATAATGTTTGGTTGGTAGGGGCTCATCAAGGAGGCATCTAAGGGAGGGACCCTCTAAAAACAATGTAATTTTCCCTAAAATTCCGATCTTGACCCCAAAACCTTACTTTATCTCCTCAAAGCAGTCTATTATCGGGAAAACAAGAGAGTTCAGTATCCTAAAAGAAGGGGAAAAAATAACATAGTTACATCTCTGACGGTTGTACACATATGCATACAGATACTGAAAACATAAATGTGTCATGCATAAATGTTATGGCCAGGTGCATGCTTTTACGTGTCAATCTTTTACATTCTACAGGCTGTCCGAAAAGTTACTGTGCAGCGGAAATGGTCGAGTGAAACTGCAAATTTCATGTGACATTTTATTTTCTCACTGCACAGTCATTTTCATCTGTGGGATTCACTCCAAGGACAGGTATACGAGAACAATCCTGTATATAAACCTGCACTGCACCATTCTATAACTTCAAATTTCACTCCACCATTTCCACTGCACAGTAACTTTTCGGACACCCTGTATAAGGTTTATTGGAAATAAAATTCAAACAATTTGCAGTATTTATTACTTCGTTTATATAAGTACAAACGAGTCAGGATACACACATTTCTAATAAGGATACAAATAAGTCACGACAGGATACAAATACAAATATTACATAATACAAATTTACAAGATACGAATTATTCAGGATGAGTCCTCATCGGTTTCAAATTCGCTCTCACAATTTATACAAACGCAATATAATGAATTACATGTTGTAGTACACTGATCATGTGCCCACACTCTGGGCATTATACCTGCTTTTCTGCAGGTTTTGCTTTTTATGTGGTCTCAAACAATTCAACCTCTAAATTTTGTTCATAAGGTTAATAATCAATTCAAACACTTAAAATAACGGATAAGCCAAAATATAGTTTAAAATATAAATAAGAGCTATGATGATCTAAGGGTACAAATTCTATAACTACCAATACATTAGTGTAAAAAATTACTAACCAGAAGAAAACATCAGGAAAAGTTATCTATTTCACTGTCCTCACTCGCGATTGACTCCAGACTGTCTTGAGTGTACATGCCGGTCGTAACCTTTCTCCTGACTTGACGGTGGCACGCTCCGACCAACGGTAAGTAAACTATAGGGAATGTGTACACCTTCCACTATATCAAATTTGCCCCGGTCTCCCTATTATAATTTGGCTGCTTTATTCTTGAGAGACTAATTAAAACACGTAACTTGATTCATTTCCTTCATTTGAATAATATCTAAACTTTCATTTTTTATTACTTTATAAAAAAAAATGTTATAGCTAAACAAGACCGGGCGCAAATAAGCTTTTAAAAGCACCGGCACATTGTAATTCGGGCTCATTCAGAAAACAAGAGCAATGATGCCATTGAAAGGTTCACCAATTCACCGCTAGATGATTCCCGCTTTCTCTTTCGATCGCCAATGGTGGAGGAGGGAGGCGTTTTAAGCGCGGATCTTGCTTCACGTGCGTTTCAGTCGGCTCAGAGAGGCCGCAGGTGCTGCTAGGATATAGAACGCACTCTCTCTGTCGCACTCTCTCTTCACGGTGGCTTCATTCGATTCCCTGATTGAAGGGCGGGGAAATGAAGGAGCGTTGAAAGACCAACGCAACAAGAAGGAATCAGACCGATGTTTGGTCTCTCCAGTGTGCTACGAAAGATCTTAGTAGACTTATTTTTAATCTTCCACTTGACATTTCTTTAGGAATTATGCGTTTTCAATTCCCCTAAATTCCCTTTGTTATAAAAGATTTCCTTCCACAAAAATAGACACAAGGCGTGACAAGTTGACAAACTCATGTGCTTGATAAATATTCCTTTAATGAACAAAAGTCGTCGCGATAAAGCCAGAAGCGCAGTGATTCTATTTGAAAAGAAACGTGGGCGTTCGAAATGCGTTTCGAAGGGAAAAAAGAAGGAAAACAAACTGTACTCGTAAGGAAGAAATGACTAAAAGAGAGCGAATAGTAGGTGAAGGTTAGCTCTTCCATCATACGACACGTTGCCTTCACGGACATTAACGAACGACCCAAAACACGACCTACATCAGCAGACGCCAAAAGCGATCGTCGCTCGGTTTCATACCCGATTCCCTGTGCGGAAGTGGCTCGTTGCCTTGCTCCTGTGCTCCCCCTTTTCTTCAACGGTAAGTCAAACTGCACTGTATAAATAGTTATAAACTGCACTGAGAAGTTAGGTAATACTAATTTTGTTTGTGTAAAAGTTTGTAAATAAGAAATGTAACATTAAAATATAGATGGACAGAAAAGTTTCTGCAATTTATGTTTTTGTTGACTTATTAATTTTCCCTTGTTTTTCCCCATTAACTTTAAGATGGCAAGTTGTTAAGAATCCAATAGGCTACAAATGTATTCGGGAAAGCGCAAACGAAACACTCAAGGGAGCATTAAGTCAGCATTTATTATCAAAAGGGGTGTAAAAACATCCCGTTAAACTTTTCTTCACTTCCGAAAAGGATGTCACGTCTTGTAAACAAGCACTATTTATTTAAAATAGTAGAATGCGATCTTTCACCATAGTTTAATATATAAGTTCCTAACTGTCTTAATAAATTTTCTATGCCTAGTATTAACAGAAGCTCCGAGGATTGAAATATCTCTTTAAGTTTTAAACTTTATTATCCTTAAGTTAATATTCCTTCTCAAAACCTTTTGAAATTGACGTTATTATGGAGAAAAAAAATTGAACATAATTTCTTAATAATCTCTTATTTATAATCTCACTACATATTATACCGATACATATGTCGGTTGTTTATAACCACTAGTTCGCGGACCTGATTTTTAATCTGTCTCTGTGTTAAAAATTGTGGATACATCTTTAAAAAGGTGATGATATATAATTTTAGGCATTTCTTCATGATACATTTTAGACCCCTCGAGTTTTGCTATCTAATTTTTTGTAAAAATTAAACTTCTGTAGAGAGACGATGTTGAGATTATCGCTTTTTTTTAACGAAAAAAACTATCTGGATGCTGATTAAGAATGAACACTAATAACATACATGTCTAACGGTGAAGCGTAGAGTAATTTTACAGCTTGCATAGTTTCCTTTTAAAACGACGTACGTCTACATAATTAAACTAATGCACTACTTACTGTGAAATCCATTTCACGTTACGCGAAGCGAATTAATTTCGTGTAAAAATCACTTATAAAAGGTAGGGGTGGCGTCTGAAATTATTATCTAATGTCAAAGACCGGATGCGGGACATTTAGGAATGTTCGTTTCTATTCAAAATGCGGGAATTTCCTAAAACGTGTCATGTGTCCTCGTGTTTACAAATGACCTACGAACTTGAAACCCGAACTCATTCCTCAGAGATGCGGTCGGCTTCTTCCGTTCAGAGTGTCGACGACGGGTGAGGGAGAAGGGGGTCGTATCGATATAAGATGGTGTGGTGTGTATTTAATTTATTCTTTGCACTGACATAATTATTCGTCGCCCGCTATCCATTCACTCGTGCAGGGGTTCGCGGGGGTTTCGTTTCACGTCGAGTGAGTCTACTCGTGCCAGGGTCCACGAATAATGAGAGGAGAGAGCGAGAGCGCACGAGTGCCTTTGTTGTTGCACGTTGATTTATGTCCCCCCAGCGGCTCCTCCGCGTAGCCAAGTGTTTCCTCACTCCATTGTCCCGTCGTTTTCCAAAAGGGGATCCGCTCCATTCCACCCTCAACAAACTCAACGTGAGGGGGTTTTCTTGCCCATTGTAACCCAATTAATCGTTAACTCCCCCTCGCCTCCAAACAACTCACAAACTCTCTGATGCTCTTCCAGATGAGAAAAGGAAAAAAAAATTAAAAAATGAATCAATCTTTATCCATCATCGGCGCTCAATCCCAATAATCGCGTGATTGCTTAATTAAATGAAAGGCTAACGTCAACCTATATTAAAAATTAAGTAAAGATATAGATCACGTGCTAGGAATACAGTTGTTTTATCAGCTGTGAGGACTGAAAATGTGTAGTGAGTTGGAAAAGATTTGCTCAATGGGATTCCCACAGCCCTGTCTTTAATCACGTCAGTGCAGTGAAGCCGAAGAAAGTCTGTTTTTTCATTAATATAACGCCAAATTTATAAGACAGGTCATTAATAACCGTGACCTAAGAATCTTTATATGTTTAGTTTACTACCAATTCCCCTTATAAATATTTTAGTTTAACATAAACTTAAAAATTTCAACATCTTGTATTTAAAGTACATGCCTTATTCGTTTTTACATAAAAACAGTGCAAATTAGATGTGAAAATGGAACTTTGCTATTCGTCTGTCCGTTAAGTTTATTTCATGCATTACTGTATTGGGTGGTTTTTTGAGGCTTTTAAAATAATCTGCCGAGTCATTTTGATTTTCATGAATGTATAATCAATCCGTGAATGATGAGCAAATGCCGTCGTAAAGAGTTTCTTCAAAACAGAAATGAAAAAATATTTAAGTGAAAAGATGTTAGGGGTTCTTTTTTAAATATTTTTTTCCATTCGTTTAACCATTTTAAATCAATGCGAGAGAAATTTTCGGTAGTGTCACAGTTTTTAGGATTCTATATAAAATTGATTGTAGAACGAGATAATAATTAAATCACAAAGCAGATCAAGGGAATTGACTTTCTCTAAATTATAATAAATCAGTAAGATCTTCTATGACACTTTAGTAGATTACGGCAAGTACTTCTACCTGGAATACACTTGCAAAAGTCTGTGAAATTTCAGTTCTGAGGCTTTTGGCAAATACTCTTTCTCTCACTTGACCTTTATGCTTAGAGCAATTACAGCGAATAAAAAGCAATTATATATAACGGGTATTTCAAAAATGATCGGTATACCGGTATATTTGAAAAATCAATAAAAACTAAACGGGCAGCGATAGAAATACACCGTTTGTTGCAATATGCTTGGGACAACAGTAAATTTTCAGGCAGACAAACTTTCGAAATTAGTTCACGGTGTATTTCTATCGCTGCCCGTTTATATTTTTCAAATATACCGGTCATTTTTGAAACACCCGGTATATACTTTATAGAGAAATGTAGAGTTTTATACTTATCTTAAAAAGTGTTATTATGCAAATTCAAGGAGACATTGCCGTCTGGAAGACAACCCCCACCGTGGGAGGCTTTCCATCAGTGACCTATACCAGTTCACTATTTGTGCGTACATGTCTTCAAAGCAGGAGTTAACATACAGGACTTGGTGGCAAAGTTCCTTTCGGCTCCTCACCGAATTGACGATATCGTCAATTATTTATTAATGTGTTGCGCAAACCGTCCTGAAGTTTACAATACATTACCAGTAAGGTTACATTTCATATAATTTAGGCTAACGTTACCAGTAAGGTTGATATTTTATGCGGCAACTGAAGTCCTTTTCTAATATTCTTCGGGCATATATTTCAATCGTAACGCTGCCAAATGCGCTAAATTAGGCTCCGATATATTTAGATCGTTTAGATAGTTTATAATATAAGTTTTTGATTTAAACGTGTATTTTCTCTGTATGAAATTTGTCGTTGATTCAATAATTGCAAATTAGTTTAAATGAGAGTCCTGTCATAATGTGTACTTCTAAATTCAATTATATCACTATTCGGTTTATTTTTGCAGCTAAATTTATAAACACATTTCATAAATGTATGAAAATTAAAATAATTTTACATTCTACAAACCCAAAGAAAAAAATTCATCCATTTCAGGGTATATCAAATATTCATAAATCTAACGATAGTATCTGTTTGCTTCACACCTTATAAATATAAACCGAAACTAACTAATCTAATACGGGATTGGAATTTCTATAAATCCAATTTTGTTGATAATTAATTTCCAAAGATGCAAAAAAAGCAAATAAAAAATGACAATTCGTCCTTCGAAGACAGATGTCCTTTAAATAGCAAAGTAACCTGATTTAATAAAAATAAATTTTAATAGTGTTTGATAATTAAAGTATAAGAACTTATGTACAAATACAATAAACACCGAAAGGCTATTTTGAACTTAGTAGTCTTAAATGATAACTACACTTTATCATTCGTTATTCTAATACAACTCGATAGAATCTATCGCTGTAGTGCAGCGATTATAGGAAGACACAAGTATGAATAATAATAAATATTTAAGAAACTGAATTTGTTGTTTGTTTGCGCATTTTATTAAAATTTAAAAATTAAAATAAATAAATTTCACAGACCCAAGAATTCTTTTGTTTAAATTTAAATACGTATTTATTCATTTTTTTTTTTACTACATATCATTTCCATTGCAATGGATTAATCGTCCGATTATAACAATAAGTAACCCACAAGTTTGAAGTAAATTCCTTAAAAAATTAAGTGATCTCTGGCTAATATATATATTTACGAAAATGTAATATTTAGCAGATTATTATGTAATAACAACTGGTTATACGATTTTTCTCTGGCCCATTCTCTATGTTAGCAGGTGTTCTTTTTTTCCGTTTCTCCTTTTAGATAACTAAATGGAAATTTCCTCCGTAAGCTCTTATTATAATGCAATTCTTGGCATTTTCTTGTACAAAACATTTTAACCTTAGAAAGCACTGTAAATGAATGAAAAGTTTTCTGTCTTTAAACTTTGCTCTCTGTGCGAAAGCCAGGCAATACAAATCGGCATCTTTTTCAAGTTCTTAAGGCATAGTAATCATCGTAAATAAATCTTCAATTAATTTATTAAAAGTTGTTTGGTGTTCTTGTCGTCTGTATTTTGTCAACTCGTGGAAAAGAACTAGCGTCACATTTTATATATAAGCATTGTGCTCGGCGTATTTTCTCCATCGAGTTTGGATTTTTATTATCGTTGTTTTCATCATAGTGATATTTTATTCAGAATATTGATTTGATGTTTCTACTACATTTTTATAATGTTGTTGCCAGTTCTGTGGAATTATTATAATTATAGCGAAAATAAAGCAAGAAATGCTGATTAGCCGTGTCTGGCCTAATTTCAACTCTGAGAACATCACGAAAGTGACGTGAAGCGGCTTTGCATAACAGTAATTACATTTATCGAAAAGCGTCCATTTATTATTGTTATAAGTCTGTTGATAATAACCATCTATACCTTTTTCTTCCCTTTCATACTCCGCAGTTGACAGGGCAGTAGAGAGCGAGATCAATCGGAAACACCCCTCTTATATATTAGATTTCATTTTTTCTTTCGTGGCTCCTATTAGAAATCAATGAAATCGAGCTGTTTACAGTCTCCGTGCCCTTGTTATTCCAATCACGATCGCCTATTTATCAATAATAAAAAGAATGTCGTTCCGTTTCGACTTTTCTCTCTCGCTCTCTCTCTTCCTGATTTTTCCCCAATTGCACGGAGGTCTGAAAAATCAATATGAAATCCATTCTGCTCGAGCGCCAAAGTGGGATATCGCCCTCTCGCGCTATCAGGAACTCCTTTCCCCCTCTCACGTGGATGTTATGTCCACGCTCTCCGTTCTATAGATGGATATCTGAATGAATCCAACCTCGTGTTCGATTTCTCCAGTTCGTCTCCCGCAAGGTTAGTCGATGGACGTCCGTTAAAATGCCAAACCACTTCCTTATGCCACGTCGGAATTGAGAGCACACGGTAGGAAGAGCGGAGGGGGACTGGGTGAGCCGAGTACGGGGGGTTCCTTTTACCCAAAAATACTTTTAAATAAAGGACAAAGGTAACGTCATATTTATCATACCACATCTCAAATGCGCATATATATTATGTCCGGAAGTAAAATTCTGCTGACCATCTCGGAAGAAAGGGCCAAAAATGAAATGAGGGATTTGGTGAAATGACTGGTCATTTTTCTTTTTAATAAGCTCGAACCTTTAAACATTCACAAAGAACAAAGATATAAAATATCGTCGTAAATTATTAGGTTCGAGTGCTTGAGTCTTTCTCTTTTTGTTATTCAAAAACTTTCTTTGGAGTTAGTGCGTTCTCATTTGCATTTCCATTATCGAGGGTTGGAACTTTTTGGACTCAACAACCAGGAAAAAATTAATTTAATTCAAATTAAATGGGGAAGAAAATTACATGGTTAATTGAAGTGACTGCTTCATCCGCTCTTTATTATTTCCGGGTATTAATAGGGAGATAATGCACTTGGGTTTCATCGCACTGCGTTTTCTATCGATGTCGAGTAGGGGAGGGGGCACAAAAGTGTTCGCGCGTGCACGGAATTCGTAACCAAGCACGATATATATGAATGGTGAATTAGATATATAATAACTTGAATAAAATATAAATTATCAAATTGCTAAAAATTATTACTTCAAAAATGTCTTCATTGTATTATTGGTGTATTACATAAAAACATCGTTTTATTACTATTGGCCTACAGTACCATCCGATCGTAAAATATTTCATATTTCAAAGCTTGTATTATTGCTTTTTTGAGTGAGAAGAGAACTAGATATGATAAAATGTGCAAAAAGCTGATAGTCTTTATATAGTTCAAAGATCTTTAACAGAAAATGGCCTAACTAACTCGTTATTTAAAACTTATGACCAAAATTGCTATTAAAAATTAAGTTAATATTAACAATTATACGAATTTTTTTTAAATATTCGTACCAATTTATTGCTTCTTATAACTTAACTAAACTATTATAAGATTTCGGCAATATATTTTGACAATTTTGACACAACTGATTTCATTAACACTCCATCATTATAAATTATGAAAGGCGCATTACTTTTCGCGTTTGAAAATTCGTGATCTATAAAATTTATGGTACTTAATATAGTTTAATTTTCGAATATACATTATATATATTTAATAATTCAGTGAATAGGTGCAGCATTAGTTTTTATTTTTCTCTCATTTTTTTAATCTTGAAGCCACCATCGATTTCTCTGGTCCTTGTTTCCCTTGAGGGAAGGAAGCAACACGCTCAAACCCAAGTCGGTTCTTCCCTCCTCTATTTCTCAATCCCCGCCATCCCACCTTCCCTTTCCCCTCGACCGAGAATATTCAAAAAATGCCATTACTTCATTTGTCATAAATAAAAGTCGTTGTTTCTTCTTTAAATAGCCCGCTGAATTACTATGGCATGATCTAAATTTCCTGCTATTCATTGAGGTCATAGCTTTTAAGTTCTTTGTAGAAAGATTATTAATATTTACCAATTTTATTTTATCATTCTCAATTTTATCAGTAGCCGTTACACAGCACAAAAACCTTTGTAACCCATAATCCTCTTAAATCCATATTAAATTTCACACTCAACTTATACAGTGATGCAATTTGTAAATATTTTAACGTTCGGCGTTAATCGCATAAGACTGAAAATAGATTGTGACATTACAAGAGCCATACAAATTTTGCTTTTGTTTGGATTTGTAGATGATCATTTAAGAATGTCTCCGCTTTGTTTACTGTAGATATGTGAAGTCCGTGATATGTATGAAAAGCAATTTTTTAATCTACTTTCTAAATTAGGATATGTCCTTATATAATTCGTGAAGTGAACCATGCTTTTTAGTGCTTAAATCATAAATCAAGCACGTTACTGTTGCCTATTTACGTTTTAGGCAAAGTACGAGTTTGCTACTTTGTCTTGGGTATGTACATTAGTTTGTTATGCCGTACATTTTACAAAAAATGCTTTTTTTAAAATTATAGCAAAGAATTAATAATTATAATTCTTAAAAATACTTTTTGAAAAGTCTCTTTATTCAAAGCATCGCTGGCGTTACATAGGGATAAAAATGAAATGCATCGATTTATATTGCTTTTTAAGTTAAATAGAATTGAGACCAAAGAAATATTTTCTATAACATGTTTCGGCTCGAATCAAGGCTGTGGAATTTTCTTTCCTATTTTTCATCAGTAATTTAACGTCTGGTGTATGGTGTATGATTAAACCCTCATGGACCCATCTTGAGCTATTTTTTTTTTTAACTATGGAACATTTTATAATTCAATACGCGTACGGAACATTTAATACAAAATTTGAAGAAAGGAAAGAAAGAAGAGGCGGGTTTAATAAACAATTAAAGCAAAAATCACATCAATTTTCATAATTTTTCACGGAACACAGATAGGGAAAGTGTGTCTTGTATAAATAAGAAGGATTTAATATTTTTCTTAAATTATCAAAAATTTCGTACAAACGTCACCGATGTCTTTATTGAAAAAGAAATTATCTCACATTGTATGGTTTGATTGTATGCCATTTAACCTAACGTTTCTACAAGTCTTTAATGGTTCCATTATAAAAAAATCCATTAAGTGAGTTGTGGCCGAGAATCGTTTCCGCTACTTTCACAACTTTGGAGGAGGCCCGGAAATGTTTCCTTGCGAAACTGTTTCTTTAAGTTAGGATAGGAAACAAGCATCTTAAAGTGCAGCATTAAGGTTAGCAGAATGTATTATGTTTTTTTGGGACGAAAACAAGATTAGAGAGCAGGAAATTGCAACGTTAAACGAAATAAAGTAGACGTTAACTTGACCGTCCATTAAAGTTCATATTTTTCTGCGCATAGGTTTTTAATTTGATTTAAGATTCAATTCTAGAAACTAGAATCTAGAATCGTCAGATAAAATCTTGATTAATAAAAAATAAAATCTTATGTTATTGTCCAGCCATTGAATACTATACATGTTATAGCCATATTATTCATACATGCATGTTGGTCCAAGTAAACAGAGGGGATTTGAATTCCTTATCTGGTTTCTTATAAAGTCTTTACTAATGAGGCAATCTCGAAAAGGAAAAATCGTAGTTTCGTTTTATAGAAAAGTGTTATCAGCATTCAAATTGATTCTGCCATTAATTTACATTATTAAAAGAAATAGTAAAGTAATTTAGTAAATTTAAATTGACTAAATCTGCCATACTGCAATTAACATTGTTCATAAACCTTTACAATGTTGTATCTAGACCCTTTTTGAAAATTCGAACCCATTTAATTGTCGAATCGTTATAGAATACATTTTATTGTCCATTTTTAATGTTGCTATATAAATGAAAAAAAATTAAAATTCAAAATCTTAATTTTTGCTCTTTGATTCAAACAAAAACATGATATTTTTTTTTTTTGCATTAGAAAAGCATTTTACATTTGCCTCTATTCTTCCCCTTTAATGAACATACTAATTTATTATTATTCGAATTCATCCACAGTAGGGCGTAAGCTGATATGTTACGTGATTTTGTTACATTATGGTGTATTCAACTTTTCTACAAGGTTTTAACAATTTCGTGTTTCGAGTCAATAGCTCAGAATGTTATCTCGTCGTGTTGTCAAGCTAATGATGAGGTTAAATTTGGATCGAATCCCAGAACTGCACAAGAAAATAAATATATTCGAAACTGTAAAGGGAGAAAATTAAAAAAAAAAGAAAGAACAAATGAAATTCTAGGAAATTATTTATAAAATAGAAAATGGAAAAATTTTAAAAAGAAAAAGAAATACTTTGCAAAAAAAAATATTCATGCCACTGAAATCTTCTAAAATCATTTTCCAGCTTCATTTAGATTCTCCCAAAATGGATTGATTTGCTTCAAAACTATTTAGTGTAAATGTTCATAAAATACTTCTTACACACGTTAACATTTCAGTCTTTTATTTACAAAGTATTAACCACGTGTTTTTCTCGTTTTTAAACTAAAGCATCTTTTAATTACATAAAGTACTTTTTAATCGGCTTAAATTTTTATGAACATTTTTAAATCAGTTGAAATGTAATTATACAAGTTAATTACAATGACCGAATAAATATTGATAAAAGTGCTTAGCATTGGAGTGAAGTTTAACCCAGCACTAAATGTTATTTGGCTTGATTGATTTTTATTGAAGATCAACAAATTATGGACAAGAAAAAATAGCTTCAAAAAATTCACATGCTTCTAATACGTTTGGGCAAATTAAAATTTGCCCATGACGTTTTCTTTAAAAGGATTGGGCAAATTAAAATTTTTCTTTAAATGCGTTTGTAATACAGAAAAAAATCTCTTTAATTTCCAGTTATCTAGAAGGGACTATCAAATGTATGTACTTGATTTCCAATGTCTTCAGCGTCTAATCTTTAGAACTTTTATCGTTAATTAAATACCGAATAAACCATATACAGTTCGTTCTTCTTAACATTAACCGTGACTGTGTTCGGCGCCAATCTTGTGATCATAAAAATAACAGAACAGTTAATTTTGGTTAAATTTAATAACAGCTTCTGTCAATCCCAATATGTTTATGTTTGTCTCACTGCATGTCTTTTCAGTCCCATGAAAACTACGTGGGCATCATCCATTCTCAATGTAAATGGATGAACATTTGACTTTAAGCGGCTGCATAAGATAAAAATCTAGTGGGGGTTGAAACAGGTGAACGAGCAGACGGGCAGGCAACACGTAATCACTCTTCCTCGAGCCAATCTATTTTTCAGGAGAGCGTTTGGGTTATCAGGTTGAACCGAGTAGGGAACATCACGTCCATGGGCAACATTCTTGCATTATAAATAAATTAATTACTAAATAAAAGCCGCTATCTTGTAAAACTTGCTAAAAGACTAAACGATTTAAAAATACAAATCGAAACGCAGTATTCGTCTTTGTAAGTTATACATTATTTTTTTGAATTCCCAGACCCCAGTCGAGAATAAAAATGTTTGGAGTATCATGGAATATCCTACTCTTGAAGAATGTGCAAAAGTAGTAAGGATAAATATCGTAATCGAAGCACGATGACATCCAACAAAATATTAATAGAGGAAAAGGTTGTAATGTTCATAATAACAATGAATTTTACACGGTTCTTGAAAATACACCCAATCGTAACAACAACAGTAGCCAATAGTTGATTAAATTAGCAAATTAAAATTACTGAATCGGCCGTTTCAAAAAATATCATTACCTTATTGTCTTCCGTGGATTTTCTTTTCCACCAAACTTACAGCAAACAATAGAATTTTGTTGCAAGCATAATATACATTCCATGGCTATTACATTAGAAAATTTACTTAATACAGTGATCCTATCCCTTGGACTTTAGAATTTCCACAAGGTACCTGAAACATTACTGAAACAAACTGACCAATGCTTCTGTCCAAAGCTGCAAAGCAGTAATCGATTGTGGCTATGTATGTCAGACTATCCTTTACAGTTTGCCCTTTTCCAGTTGATAAAAAAGAAATCAGTCCTTATTATCCTTTGAGGATGATCCAACAGAAAGGACAGCAATAACGTTCAACAGGGTGGAGAACTTGTATAACACATTGGCTCATCGAAGCAATTAAAATTCTAAGAATAACTTATATTTTGAGAAGATCAATAAATACACTCTTAGTAATAAAATATTGTTTAAAAAATCATGACATGGAAGAATTTGATAGCGACAAAGATTTTTTCCAGGGAAAAATTCTTTCGAAAGGGAAATAAAACTGTCATTGAAGCTCTCGAAGGTAAAGTGTTCACATTTCGACTGTTGCCCAAATAATCTCAGCAGTTGAATTGGTAAATTAAACAAAATAAACTAGACAAGTTATTGAAATATTGCCTTATCCTGTCAAATTAAAACAAAATTTCACTTTTCTGGGTCTGTGTGTCCGTGTCCGCTAAAAACTTAGACTTTTTTGAAATACTGACGTCGGATTTTAAATATCATCAAAAAGTAAAATAGGGATTTCTCAAAGACTGATAAAATTGAGTCTAAAATCTAAAACCTTTTAAATAATTTCCTGAAAGACCAACTCGACAAACATTTGGCCAAAAGTGTGCACGAAACTGGAAATCCACACATTTGGTGGTTTTCGGTGGAAAACAGGAAAATTTGGCCAAACCTGTGCACGAAACTAGAAATCTACCCATTTGGGTGGTTTTCTGTAGAAACAGGAAAATTTGGCCAAAAGTGTGCACGAAACTGGAAATTCACACATTTGGGTGGTTTTCTTTAAATTTGCAACTCAATTTTATCGATGAAGAGAAATAGATAAAGGGTCGGTCTTTGAGATATTCCTGATTTACTTTTGACCGTCTTTAAGAATCCAAAGTCAGAATTTCATTCTAAAATCAAATTTTTTTAGTCTTTGATAGCTTTCAGTAACGAACTTTTAAGTTCGGGCTTTGTTGGGTTTTTCATTTTTTTTTTTGTGTTTTTTTTTTATTTTTTTGCTAATGCAAGCTTGCGCATTTTCAACTGGGTTATTATTAAATCATCTACGACTGTTTCAGTCTATATGAATATTTAAATAATAAATGGAGTATTTAAATAGATTGTAAATAATTTGTATAGATGCGTATGTTAACAAAAATCTTATTAGAGAGAACGTTTAAAGTAGATAAGATCTTTGCTATCCATTTGTACTAACTTTAAAATTTGAGACATACAAAAAAAATTATAGCCATTAATTAATAAATGTAAGCTTAGAATAACTCGATATTAACTCCATTCTAAAACTATGAACTTCCTTGCAAAGCAAAGCAGTAAACCGTAGGAACAAAACAAAATCAATAACCACCATTTGTTCAATTAGGAGAGGGGAGAGGGGAAAACTTTAAAAATAACCAACACCGGTGTAAATAGTAACCGTTTCCTTGGACTTAAAGACCATTTTTTCCTATTTTCTTTTCTAAAAATAGAATCTGTAACTTCAGCTGTGAGACACACACGACGGCCAATTAAATAACGACGTTCAGAGGAGTTTTCATTTTGTGTTTACAGAAGAGACAATGGGAGAGAGCGGGATGTAAAGAAGCTATGAAAAAGATTAAGAGTGCTTCTTTCCCTTTTCTACCTAATAAGATTTATTCAGGGCACACAGGCTTAATCACTCGATTGCAGAGTGCAAACAATGAACGACACAATTTCTGTTTTATCTTTCAATAATATCCGCCGGTTAATTACTCGGCAGCGACGTGACCGAATCGTAATCGGAGGTAAGCACCTTTAACACCTCAAGTGCGCGGGTTGGGGTGCAACGATATTGCCTCGTCTCGTGTACATTTCTCCAAAAATAATTTGAAAATTACAGACCGTCGACCCTAATCACTTTATGAGGAGATTGTGGGAGCTAAGTTCATTTTTTTCCTCCTTTTATTTCAAAAGGAATTATGATTAAAACGTTCCAAGTCTTTTATAAAAGCGGAGGAAACTGAGAAGATCAATTTACTTGGCAGAGAATTTCATTAAAATATTTTGAAACATTATCCTTTTCATTTTATTATTGGTATGAGGATATTAAAGTTGTTATTATGAGATAATCAAAAATGCCATGCTGTTAACTAAATTATTATTATTGCAGAACCTTGAATTATTTATTATTTTTTTTACTTCAGCTTACACATATACCAGAATAATATGATAAATAAATAATGAATGAAAATTTTATTTAATGAATATGTTAATAACCGAAGTTTGACTAGATATAAAGTGGTCTAGTTCATTTATAAATATTAGTATATTTCTCGGGAATATTTAAATCGCTGAAAAATTTTTAAAAACACCCAAGAATAGCTTCCGAGAATTATTATCTTCTGACTTTATCTTTTGGGCTCCCCCCCCCCCCCATCCTAGTTCATTTCAGCAATTTTGAAATTTTCTGAGAATACAGAGGTTGATGCACGTTTATGTGAATGAAATGGGAATGCACGTGGTTCGCGTGATTGTTGTCGAGAGTCCATGTTATTGTTGTTGTCATGTGAAATCATTCCGAGAGGAAAAAGTTCTGTTTTAGGATCAGGCTTAGGAGAAACCATGCCACAAAAACTTTGGGAAGTCAAAGACAAAAATATGAAATTCTCACTGTAAATACTTTAATGTCTGCTTAACATCGTGCATTACACCAAATGCTAAAAATGACAATCATTTTCTGACAACCACACCTCTATTCGACGACTATATGCAGCCACACGATGCGGCATTCCGGTGGAAATGGATGCGCATAAATGTCCTTTGTGACATAGCATTCTCATATTTTCGGACAATCGAGCAATGTAAAAATCGTAACTTTTCTATACCTAATACAGCCGTGTATAACATATTAAATCGGGTTAACAAATATGGATTGAGTAGAACCAAGCTCAGCATCACCGTATGATAAGCACCCTATCCCAAAGAGCGCTACTAAAGTGGTGAGGAAAGTCAAGGCTAGCATCGAAATGGTAAATCACAAAACCCAACGCAGCATGTATCTTGCGCCGAAGTATCACAGGCAACTAACTATAACTCGCATTATTAACCACGATATGCAAATGGAACGACACCACAAGTCCACTGTTTACAAATTACTGCGACGTCATATCGCAGAGCGCAAGACCAACGCGCGGAAATTGTATGAGCGACACCTGGAGGGAGAAAAGTAGAAAAAAAGCAATCTTAATTTAAAAGAAGCATGGATTTACTTAAGCAACTGTAATAAGATCCGAGCGATCTCTTATCGCAAAAAAGGTCCAAAGGCTAAGGAACTTTTTCTAAAGGATTTTATGTATACCGCCGGGTTTATCTTTAATGGTAAATTGACGCTCCGCTACGTTTCACCAAAACCAAAAGTTAATGCCGCTTACTATGAGACAAACATCCTGGAACAACTTAACGCTCTGATATCCCACGTCTCTTCTGTGCAGAAAAGAAACAAGCATGGCTTCACAAGATTAAAGCTTCAGGCCACACAACAAATTTGACGGTTGCTTTTCAAGACAGGATGGCCGTAGAAACAGGAATCAGTGGTATCGACTTCAATAACATTTCCGTGACGTCGCCGGATGCTGCTCCTATGATTATTGTTCTTTTGGTCTATTTAAAAGAGATTTGGGAAATCGACGACCTCGCACATTAGATGGTCTATGGAAACCCTGCTATGAAGCAAGGGACACCATACGCGTGCCCTTGGTGTGCACTGTTACACTGTAAACTCTGATGTCGTACCTTAGCCAAGATGCAAGGCCGACACAGAACAACAGATGGCGTACGGGGAACTCAATAGCAGCACAAAGCATTCCAATGTCATTCACATAAAGGTGAATCAACCTCTATATTAATAATTTTTTGAATCTATCAAACTGATGTGAATTTTTTAACGAACTAATAAATGTTTTGGTTCTTTAATGCATTTATAAATTACGTGCCAGATGGGGCCCTGATAATAGATTGAAAATTTATGAATTTAGCGTTCTTAAATACAAAAATTTAGTGCTCCTAATTAAATTGACCCCACCTAGAATTAAAAGGTTCATCCGGGTGGGGCGATTTTACTGAACGGACAGCACTTGCTAAATGAAAGAAATGTAAATTGTTTTCGGCAGGGAAATCTAATTATTCACTTATCTTATAACACATGAACAGCGAAAAATAGTCTGAGAATCATTTAAATGTTTTAAATATTTAGTTCTATTTCATGAAGAGAAGATACAGATGCGATTAGACTCTGAGTTATCGCAGTCCTCTGACAGTTCTCGTGGAGAAACAGCTATTCCATGAGGGTTCAAAGTATAATGAAAAACCTGTATAAAACATATTGCAAATGCAATAAAAATGTACAATTATAAGCAGCCTGGAAAAGAAAAAAATAGCAGCGACTAGAGTTGAATGTTTATGAGCGTCGGATGAGATGGGGAGGCGGCTTTATTGTCGTGCGTGATCATTACTCTCTCGTGTCGCTCGGTGAGGATTCAACAGGAACGTTTATCTCGTCGTGTGACGGGCGGCTCAAGTCCTTCGTCTGGCCTCTATAACTTTCACCACTACCTTGCCGCTACCTACCTTCTTTCTCTTTTTTTTTGCACTCTCTCTCTATCTCTCTCTCTCTCCCTCTCTCCCACCTCGTTTTCAAGAGACCTGCTGCGAGACTATGCTCCCACTTCGCTCTGTTGGCTCATTGAGCCTGAACCACAGAAGAGACATATTTCCACCCACACCCAATCCACCCCTCTCTCTTTCTCTTCTCCCATTCCACTCTCTTTCTCTCTCTTTTCCCTGTCTTCCTCTCCCATCCCCATCTCTACTTGACAATTAATAGCGCGAAGGTGAGAGCTGCCGCCAAAGCAGCTTCATGCTATTTTACTTTGTTTCTTTTTCAGTGTATAGAAAAATCCCGTCTTCTCCATTTATGATAATAACTTAATATAAAGCTATTGGCAGCGATGTAGCTTCATCATTCATTCTAAAAAATATATAGCCGCTTTGAAAAATCAAATGAAACCTAAAATATAATTATTAGTCTAAAATGAAATGTTTCGTGTACTTCACTTAAATTTAACTGTATCAAATATTTAATACAGTTAAATACTTATCAATAAAATTTCTATTAGCATATATTAGCTTGTTTGATTTTGATTGAGTGGGCGTTCATCACTGATAGTTCTGTAAAAGTTTTGCACAAATTTGATTTGCCGTAATATTCTACAAATTCCTAAAGGTTAAAAATTTTCGCTTCACTGCACAGCTCTATATCAATTCGAGCGATTTTTTTCAGAACTCGAAAGTAACTAATGTGACATTTTATCGACATATGATCGGCAGCGAGCGAGATCAATGTAATTTAAGATCGATGAACTTACAAATATTTCAAATTCTAGTTTGACTATTTCTGTTTTATTATTAAAAATTCTATGCAACATAGTTATGAAACTGTGATAATGTGATTAGAGCTGATTGTTATTGTCTAGGGAAAGATAGTCAAGAAATACGCCATTTTAATCAATTTAAATTTGACGCAATTATGTCAAGAATCAATCCATGGATGTTAAGTAATATTGTCTGTATACTGGCATATTTAATGCAATATCTGATTTAATTATATAGAAAATAAGTTAATGATGAATAATGAGATTATTGATAAGCATTATCTGAAATTATTATCCATTACTATTTCATCCATTAAGCCCTATTTGACTTTCAATTTGGATCGAGTGTGAAATAAACGAACTGACGTGTACTTGAACATTTCAATTATTTTCTAGAAGCAATCTCCTATACAGCGAAATGAGAAATCAACTCAATGTTATGTAAATTCGGCCTTTGCAAATTTTACGGTCCATAAAATTTTAAAACTATCAGCTTACTGTAGTATATGTATAAATGGAATTTCTTTACTCGATGAAAGTTATTATTATAGTAGGAACCATAGATTAATATACACATGTGTTTTAATCCGCGGTTGGAACCATCTTCATGTTGTCTACAATAAAACAAACAGGCTAATATAACATTAACGATACAAATGGGACTAATATGGATTAAAAGAGCAAAACGTTGCTATTATAAATCCTCATTCTGCATCGCTTGTGTATAGAAAAGGAAAATCTTTTCGAAATCATTTAGAACGAAAACTTTTATTTATAAAAGAATAGAAAATTAGCTTGTAATTTGAGGGATAGGTTATTTATGAAAATAAAACTTTAAAATGAAGCACAGAAACGATAAGGGCGGTGTTCGGTTCTAAGCCCTCCCTTGTTCGACAACGGATTGTTTCCGGAAAAATTCTGGCGCTCGAAAGCGCGGCGCGGCAGATGAGTTGCACGCCGGCTGTTAAATCAAGCGGGGCTCCGAAATGTAAATTTCGTTGTTTATTGATAATATGAACGGAGTCAGCCGATCGTATGATTTTAATCTCTCCCCGTCAATCGTTGGTTCGATGTCCCTCCAAAAGCGCAGGAGTCGACGCAAAATGGCTCGGCGGCGGTGGGCAAAGATGAACAAAACGACTTTGGGGATTCCTGCACATCGAATCACGTGATATTCATGATTCGTGGTGGCAGAAGGTGATGGGGGAGGGAAGGGAATGGACTATAGGGTGAGTGGGGGCGGGGGATTTGAAAGCGTGCAGAAAGAGGACGCCGCGTCTCAAAAGCCGGCGTGCTAACTCACGTGACAGCCATGGAACCTCCATCCAGGAAGCGGAAAGATGGTGGGCGATATACTATTACGGTAAATATCTATGTTCCATTATGCAAATTACCTGCAGCTGTAACAGCTCGTAACTCCCTCTCTCTCTCTCTCTCTCTCTCTCTCTCTCTCTCTCTCTCTCTCT
>JAHWFO010022370.1:690614-841906 GCA_023313115.1 Rhysida immarginata
TTGTATCTTTTCAATCTACTTTTGTTGTGGAAAAAGAGTGTTTTATTTATCTTTACATTTACATTATTGTTATATTTTTCTCTGAATATTTTTTCGACCATATTGGCAACATGGTCCACTCAAGAAGTCCACTTAAAGGTAAACTCCACGGAAAAAAATCGACTTTTATTTTTCTTTTGCATCATAACATTAATCTGGGTTTATAAAGTATATATCATTCAAAATTTTTCGATTTATCCTAATATTTTATTAAGAAAAATGCCTCGGAAAATTGAAAATTGGCCGTCTGATTATCCATCCCTTCTCTAAAGAACACGGCGGACCAAGACGGCATGTCCTGCCGAGAGAACCACGGGGAAATTCGTCGCCGAGATTCTAGTCGCTTTCGATTCTAGTTTCGCTTCGAACGATTCTACATATCGTAAGATTTTGCTAACTTGTTTTATGTCAGAATGCCTTCAATTTGTTCTCTGTTTGGATGTGTAAATAGACAGTCGGATAGAAATTTCACGTTTCATAGATTTTCACAATCGGAATCGATTAAAAAACAGTGGATTATTTTTTGACAGCGAGGGAACTGGTATCCAACTCTAAACAGAATCGTGTGCTCAGCTCATTTTGAAGCGTCTTGCTTTGTCTACGCATCCGCCGTTTTAAAATCAGTATCAATTCAAATAAGAAATTCACTGAAACGAGATCACGTATAAGGTGGAACTAGATGCTCTTCCAACTCTAAATGGGCCTGACCTTCTTCAAGAACAACGACCGCAACAAGCATGTGCCAAACGCCGAAGGAATGAGGTAAGCCTATCTGCTGTGTAGGGATGTGCACACGCTGACGCGGCAAGCAGAAGATCCCGTTTCACGGTTTAATGCATAGGGCTGTATATCGCAGAATTGCAGTAGCATTTAATTTTGCTAACAGCCCTTGTATATCGCTGTCACTGTTATCAAAATCGCTGTCGTCACTATCTGTCGTTTTCATATTCATAGTGTCCATTGCGATGCCCAACTGACAACTAACATCACCTTCTAAACTACAGGCCTCACAACAGACGGTGAAAACGTCATCAATATTAGGCCCAAACAATAGCGTTCTAACAAAAGATAATTTTATCAATATAGGAATCGTCATTTTCCCTTAATATTATTATTTAAAAATATATTAGTTCCAATTTTAATTATATTTTGCAAAATATTTTTAGAACTATGTTGTTTTTGATTGCATGAAAATTCAGGAAGGAAGAAATCATTTTTTTTATTACCTCCTTTGCTAAGAGCGCTTTTGTTTGGGCCTGATGTTGATGACGTTTTCCACGTCTGTTGTGAGGCCTGAAGTTTAGAAGGTGATGCAACTAACCGATAGCCTCCAATGTGTGACGTCACGATTTAGAAACTCCTCCGCACTTCTCCGCAACTTGCGACGTAACAGATTGCCGAAACATGGCGCCAGTGTCGATCGCAGGGGGAGGGAAAAAATGAAAGTTTTTCATATATTTTATCAATTTTGAGTTCGAATTGAAAATTTTTATACATGCTATGTTGTTATTGAGACCTTCCTCTTTCATTTTAAACAAACTTGTTTTGAGTGTGGAGTTTACCTTTAAGTTGTATTTATTATGAAGTGAACCGCAATTAAATTTAAAAAATTCATATTTAGTACTGCCTGTTCTAACATTACGTATCTTAGCAGACGGTAGAATTGATAGTAGACTAAATCTGTTTCTTATTAAAAGATTTGTTAATAGAACAGGTTTTATTATCAAAACATTTATTTCTTATAAAAACAGATCTAACCGACACATAATAGTTGTCATTATTGCTAGTATTTTATTATATAGTAATATATGTATACTCTAAATCATATGCATTACTTCACCCGACTGTTATCTTTTCACATGTCCGGACAACAGATCCATGCACAGATTAAAGCTTAACCCTGTGGCTCGACGGACTTGGGAATTGACAAGCCTAGGTACAAGCTATTTCAGCCATCTGGGTGCCAGTAACAGTAGCACTAGCCGGAATAATATTAGTATAGAAATTGCAGTAGCAGCAATAGGAAGTCTGTTACTTTTATATTTTTCCGTTTAATGTCCTTTTTCTGTTTCAGTGTAATTTTCAGTGGTAAAATTGAGTATATGAGGAAGAGTAAATTATTTTCATCGTGTGATAATGATGAAATTAAAAATGCATGGGTTCTCAAGGTTGTTGAAGGGGATTCATCCAACCTCAACAGTAACTCCGCCCAACGTTGGTTTTTCCGCAGCACTTATCTCCTTTCATTAATTAATTAACAGCGATGGAAGTGCGATAACGCAAGCAAAAATAAGACAAGCAAATTCAAATTATAACGTTGTA
Source organism: Rhysida immarginata (assembly GCA_023313115.1). NCBI lineage: Eukaryota > Metazoa > Arthropoda > Chilopoda > Scolopendromorpha > Scolopendridae > Rhysida > Rhysida immarginata. Next base: position 692,976 of record JAHWFO010022370.1, read on the forward strand.
TTTTTTAGATTGTTAGTATCCATATCAGTGCTTCTCGGTTGCAGTTTTAATATTTAATACTTTTTCATATAAAACAAAAAAGAAACGCGTGTATTTTTTGCCCGGTACAAAAATGGAATATTCATAGAGTATTGATCGCTCGTGGTTTACATAACTTCCATGTTTTAAATTACATAAAAGAAACATGAATGCTCATTTAAATAATCTAAATTTCTGTATAGCCTTCTTAAACAATTTCATACAATTACGTATTAATCGAAGATATAAGAACTGCTCAAGAAAAATTAAAAATTACCGAGCTACCATCCACAAAAAACTCGCTTCACTCATTAAGTGAAAATAAATGGTCGTATAGTTTTGAGCCAGATTTGATATTGAATAATAATATTGAAAACATACACTGCCAGGTCACTTTATTAGACACACCTCGTGTTATACATAGCGGTTCTTCTACGGCTAGTAAACGACATAATAAACTCCATATGGGGGGGGGGGGATTTAGAAAAGCAACGAGCGTACAAACTTTAACGCCAATGGGGAAAAGAAGAGTTCTAACGGATTTTAAACGAGCCATGATAGTAAGCCCGAGGTGAGCTACAAGTATGTCGGAAACGGCTGTTCTCTTTCACAGTTACGTACAACTTATATCGAGAATGATGTAAAAAATCGAAACTATTTACTCAACGGCGTTCCTAAAATTGTGCAAGCAAACGGACAGTCTACGATTATCCGATTCACGTTAGACTTCAACGTTGACATGACGTAACACATATCGGAACGCGATTCTGAGTTCGATTCGCCTTGTCAACAGAGACGTAATTCTGATTTGAAAATACCGAAAACGCGATACGTAATTTTGATTTAAAAACTACCAAGAATATGTCAGAGAGATTTCCTTACAATAGCAGTCCAGAGCTTAATCCCATCGACCACCTTTGGATCGTTCTGAACGAGCTGTACGACGCATATGTACATTTCCGTCAAACTCCAGGTATTGCCTAACAAACTCATAACTTTATCAGCATGTTACTGAATCTATGCACAGATGAATACAGGCTATTTTAAACGCGATTAGTTAGGAGTAGTTAATAAAGTGGTAGGACAGTGTATAAAGAGGACGATACTCTTACTAAAAATTGGTTTGGAATATAGTAAAATTATTATAGGTATTTTGCATTTACTTTTTGGCCGACCACCAAAGTGGCCTGTGTTCGTTTCCCCAACTCAGTTTTTTTTCTCTCTAACATCAACTTAAAACTCTTGATTCGAGAAAATATGTTGAAATTTTGAAAGAAAAAAATTCCTCTCTATATATGTAAGGCTGCAACGAATTTTGTGCAGATAACTCCTCCGGCAAATAGCAGAAGCAAATGAATTTAAAGGGCACCTTAAACTATACATTGACGTAGTTTTTATAACAATTGGTTAAGCCTTTTTAGAGATATTAATTTTTTCTGAGATTGAAAAAATTCTCACCAGCAAACCAAGAAGTCAATTAATTCAACTTGTGCGGACTCCTTTCATTGAAACGAATAATTTTTGTAAATAAATTGTTTGGCTCTGATGAGCCGTTTTGGGGTTATTAATATCCTCCCCCCCCCCCCCCAATTTTTTTAAAATTTTCTGTTTTGTTTTCATGACAAAGTAGGAGCCCTTTGCGAATGTACCATTCCACCATAACAATTTATTTGTATAGTCAAACCGCAAGATCTAGAGCCCTGAGTGGAATGATCGATTAAAAAAACAAAACAAAACAAAAAAAACCCAAACAAACCGCGAGTACGGATGATAATTTCTGGACAGGGAAGTATGACGTTGACGTTAAGTCATGTCTGAGAATAAACTCCTTTTTTTCCTTAATAGATCATTCCACTCAGGGTTCTAGATCTTGCGGTTTGACTATACACGTAATTGCACAGTATATGGTCGAGATGTCGACCGTTAGTAAGCATATTTTAGCATTAGCATTAGAGCATTTACTGATCTACAAATAACTGTTTTTTAAGTAGCGGAAAAATGGAACACTTATTGGTTTCACAATGTCCATCTATCCGTCTGTCTGTCTGTCTGTCGGTCCGTATCTCCCCTTCATATTTTCTACATTGTTGATATAGAAGTTGAAATTTGGAATGTAGCTTGCCATAGACATGTCCTACTTCATTATTTAGTTTGGTGTTGGTTGGTGCAATGGGGTCGGAGTTACGGAGATGGGAGTTAGAGAGGACAAAAGATCTAGTAGCATTTAAGCATGTAAAGGACTGGAATTCGGTATAGAGATTCTTCTAAGCAGGATCTACATAAGTATGAAGTTTGGCCCAATTTGTTCCATTGAGATCGGAGTCGTGGGGTGGCAGTCTCTTTATCTTTAGAACTATGGCAGCATATGTCATGTGATATGTCATTCGATCGGGAATGATGAGAAACGAAAGATAGAGCTCTTTTACATTTTCTAAATACTACGTTCGAGAAAATCAACTTTTTTATTAAAAAATTGGGGGGGGGGGTTAAAATTGCAGATAAAGGGGGAAAAAAGGATGACCTTAAGCTTCTTGCTTCTTTCTTTTATCCTCGTATTGAGGATTAATTTCTTGTTTTTCTATAATAATCTATCAACAGATAATTGGTCCTTATTTGTCTTGATCTACAAGATTTAGAACCCCTTATTGATTTTCACCTAATCTTAATAGTTTTTGATATATTCTAGTGATTAAAAAGGTAACTTGTGCATAATTTTATAGAGAAATTTCTCTAAAGATGAAAATTTATACTACACAACCATACCATTTTTCATTTAACTATGCACCACATCAAAACAAATGCACGTGGAATGGGTGACAACAGTTTGTTTTGACTGGGTGATTAGTCAAATGAAAACATGGTATATATTTGAAAATTGTTTTAACTCTGAGTTTTGAATCTGGCGGTGTAATAAGAAGTTTTATTATAAAGAAGTAGTTCTGTGTAATCGAAATGGTTTTAAAATACATTTATGATCAGTAAAAATCAAACTCAAACATTAAAATGGATGTCATAACAAATACCAATCAAGAAATTGACGTTTAATCAAGCGCAATGAACGAGAATACATCGAACGTTTCTGAACTTAGTGATATATTCAAGTTTAGTTGCGCCACTGGCAATTTCTGTTATAGTCCATTAATTAATAAACCTACAAAGGACAGTTTTACCTATAACTTAGCCTATCATTTGCTATTCTGGTTTAACGATGTTTAATTGCAATTATAAGAGAATATAATCGGTAAACACATACTTACATAATACTCATATTAATGAAAACTGTATAATAGATAATAATTTCCAGTGCAGTTTATGCGAAATTTTGCCATGACATGTTGTGGACTAATAAATTTGCGCCGTTAATTCCTGTCTAATCAACTGAGAACATCTAGAGAAAATTATATGTAAATGTTCATTACTATTGTGAGGAAGTCATCCATGGTAATAAAACCTTTAGTCTTGTTCCGTTTCGAGACTAAGTAAATTTATGTTTTCTTTTTTGAGTAGAGACAATTACGTAGAAAAATACATTCGATTTCCTCCCAATTTGCTGTTTCCTATTTACTCGGAGGTTGTGTGCCTGCGTTCACTGAAACCACAGAGGACCACTAACACCCATTCCGAGAGAACATTTGGGGAAATTAGAACGGATGTGTATGTGTGTGAGTGTGTGTGTGTGTGTGTGTGTGTGTGTGTGTGTGTGTTTGTGTGTGTGTGTGTGTGTGTGTGTGCATGTGTGTGTGTCACCATATTCCGACTTTAGATAGAGAATGAAGTGAGATAGAAAATAAACGTCCAAATTCTTAGGAGCATTCCTCTAATATCGTTTGCTTTCGTTTCGTGTTTTTCCCTCCTTTTATTACTGCTACTCTTGTTTGTTTCACGTGCAAAATTCACCGGGAATTAGGCAGATTATGAATCAGAGGGTCTCTGGAAGAGAAAGAGAGGAGGAGGAGAGGGGTGGTGAAGGAGTTGGGGCGAATTGGTTGAAGGGAGGAATTTTTACCCTCTTCCAGCCGGTCTCCAAAGCCCAGCAAGTGAAAGGGGTCAAGCATCGTTGAGTCCGCAAAATGACGGGCAGGGGGCGCTCCTTTTCCTCGTTTCTATTCATCCGGCCTTTCTTAATTTCAAAACGGCGCTCTCCGCCGGCCAACTTTCATATTATGAAGGAAGGCATTAACAAGTGAAAAACCACCGGAGCCGCGCCAAAAATCGGGAAAGACAATAAAACGTTCTCGCACGAAAACTTACGGAAACGAGGGAAATGATTGTGGCTTTCACTTATTTTTCTCTGAAGAAAAGAAGGAACGAAACTGATCCGGATCATTTAACAGGGTTATTTACCAGGGAGGCGAATTTCCAGCCGTCGTCTTTTTAACATCAACGCCGTACGAGCCAATCTCATTCAAAAGGGCACGCCAGGCCTCCAATACAACTTCATTAGCACTAAATAAACACGAGCGAGGAAAAAAAAAAACAGAGAAAAAGGAAAATTGAATTCTACACCTTAGAAATTTCAAGGAAAACGACCAGAACAAACTTAAAAAAAAATTGTCTAAAACTATTATTAAATTTAATAATAAGAAATAAGCTTATTCCACAACAACCATATAAGATGGCAATAAAAAGCTTTCTTACAGATTTTTGAAATTTTATTTCGGGTTTAGCTTCTATGCATTCATAAATTTTATCAAAATCGAATGGCACTTTTTAAATGAACGTGGGGTGGGGATCCTTTTCCCTTTCGTAGTCGTGCGGTGTGATCACGTGACTTCCCCTTTTCTACTCCCTAGTCGGGGATCCCTCATGTGGTTCACGATCAATGATCCGTAATGGGATGCAAATAATCAGGGAAACACATTGGACTGAGGGTTGAGTTTTATTATTTTCTTTTTCATTTAAGCTAGTTTAGGCTATTTTGAAAAATTGTTTTTTATTTCTCCCTTCTCTCAAAATAGAATGAAATCAATTTTGGAGAAATTTGCAATTCCCTTTTCAAAAAATGAAAAGGCGAGCACATGATATAACCATTTGTTAAACCTATTGTTCTTTCTTCTTTTCTCTTTCTATCCGTCTGAACAGAACAAAGAAAATATTTTTCAACCATTAATCTTTATAGATTATTAATAATAATAATAATAATAATAATAATAATAATTTGTCTTAGAGCATTAGCCTTCAGAAAGCTTTAAAATCACTACACAAAATGTGAGATATAATATAACACACATTTTCTGTACGGATGATTTAAAAATCAAATACTTAACAAAACAATTCAGTGATGATATAAATATAAATTTTGTAGTAGTAAAGCGTGCAATTCTTGACGTCGTGAAAAGGAAACCCATTAATAGTAATGTTATGAGCTAACAGCTGACTGCGTTTTTCCTGCAATATCCACTGTTTTTACAAATATCTTGGAATTTAGCAAACCCTAAAAAACAACACAAAAGTATTCAAAGATAAATTAATTCAAACTTGCACACGTATACTCAAAACCGAAATAAACGCAATTAATTTGTTGGTGTATTCCTATTCTAATATACTTACCTGGTGCTTTTAATAGGGCGAATAGAGTTATAACGTTTCTTGACAGAAAAATCAGATCTTCTCTTAACTTTTAAAATTTAGACTCCATCAATCAACAGCAATAATAAGAGAGAATCGCTACGATGAAATCGTTCTTATTTTGAATTTTAATAAGTCAGTTTCTAAAACAAACAACCAAAAATAAATAAATAAATAACTAGGGGGAGGCCGTGGCCAGGTGGGCTTTCACTGAATACATAACTTCAGGGAAGTTAAGCAACATCAGGCATCAGGCACGGCTAGTCACTGGATGGGCGACCATCAGTGAGACACGATCTTCACCCCTCCGGCTGCTGCGACCATCATACAGCAGTCGTTAATCCAGGTCCATCCAGGGACCCAACTCGTCGGCCTCTGGCCATATTGGATGGACGTATTGGATTATAATATATAAATAAAAAAAAATTTGAAAGTTAAATTTGAAAGTTAGGTATTATAATTATAATTAATTTGTGTGATAGGCAAATAAAGATACTAAAGAACCAACTTCCCAGGCTCTTATTATTTCAGGTATTACACTGTATTTGGTACTAAGCATACTGACCGTTGTACGCAGAAAAGTCAACCCTAAATGATATCTACAGTGCCTGCAAGAAAGCGACGCTTTAGATATTTGATCACTTGAATTGGATTAAACTGTCAAATCCCTAAGAATCGTATTTCGGATAACTCAATTTTAACGTTTCTATTGAACACGAATATAAAGTCGTAAAGGATTGAACCCTGCAACTGCCCACAACAGTTTGAAATAGAGTAGATCGAACATAATTTGAAGCTTCAGGTGATTTCCAAATAATTTCATGACAGCTGCTATCCACGCTATTGCAAGGATAACATCCCTCTAGGTCTGTTAACTCGCATCCATAGAATCTGAACTTATCAATCCGACAAGGACTTCCATGCTAACAACTTACCCACTCCCTTAAAGAAAGGGGTTACCCCAAATCTGCCATACGCGATTCTATACTCTGTCTCACTATATGAAAAAAGCTGCAAGGCCGTGTGGGAAAGCACGTCACTACTTTTTCACCTCCGCCCCGTAAAGTAGTCTCCGACGGCGCACGCGTACTGCTGAAAAACATGAAGCACTGTTTCAGTTTCATTTTAGCCTATATGGTTTCAATTTCTTTTTTATTAGCTGCGCGTTGATCTGAATGAGATGACAATCGGTAACGTGGCTTTTCCATACTGCCTTGCAGCTTCTTTCATATAGTGAGACAGACTTTATGTATAAACATCGCAATTCCCGTTCTAATAACAATCCCAAACTTTCTCCAGCCACGGCAACTACGCTAGTTCTTCATTATTATCCTAACCTCAATAGTATTAAAAATGTCCTAAGGAAACATCAACATATTATCGACGACTCTCCTCTTCTCCATTCCATTCTACCTCAACCACCAAAAGTTTCACTTAAACGGACATCTAATTTTAAAGATATTTTGGTTCAAGCTGCTATCACTAAACCACGCGCTTCTACTAAGGGCTGTTCTCCTTGCAATGAAAAACGTTGTGGCATTTGCCATTTCCTTAACCCTGCCACTTCCATTTCCTGCAGCGCTTCCTCCTTTACCCTCAAGATTAATCAGAACCTGACCTTCACTTCTCACAAGCTAATATATCTATTACATTACAAAGTATGTCAGAAGCAGTAAGTCGGAGAAACGGGTAATACCATACGTACCAGATTCGCCAGACATAAGTTCGACATCCTTACATTGTCCTCCCTACATTGTCTCTATATATAAGTCTTCTTCTAGCACTTCTTTCATCTGTGGAAGAGCTCCTTGGGTTATTCAGGCTTCTTGCCTGTTTCAGTGTATTTCATGTTGAATTTATTCCGGAAGGGTGAGACTCGTGTAAGCACTGCTTACGTTCCACCTGAACAAATGTACACTTCACTGCTCGATTGTCGACTGTCTTCTTTCATTACTTCAGGATAATTCTCTAATATTCTCCTTGATTTAGAGAACTATCATCCCTGCTTTGGCAAAGCATAGATCACTTGAAAAAGACGATCACTTGAAGAAGAACCTCGTAGTGGACGGCCAGCCGATGCTGCTATGCCGGAAAACATCCATGCTGCGTCGGACATGATGACAATCGAACACCTATTCCCGAATTGAGGCAAGACTAGGCATCGGATCATCAGCGGTTAAAACAATCTTGTATGACTACCTGCAACTCAGGAAGGTTTCATCACGATGGATCTCTTGTTTGTTAACCCAAGAGCAGAAAGCAGCCCGAGTGAAGTGGTGACAAGAAAGACTCTACAACAAGGGCATCAAAAACGTGTCAACGACAACTGCACAGGGGACGAAACATGATTCTATCATTACGACCCTGAAACCAGGGCCGTACCCAGAAATTTATTTCGGGGGGGGGATGCTGAAGGGGGCTGACAAAGTAGAAAATTTCGGCCCTGCCTGACACTAAAGAACAATCCAAACAGTGACTCCCATAGGGCAAGGACCACCACAAAAATTCCAACATTCTCGCAGTGGCGGGAAGATGATGGTGGCAACTTTCTTCTGTTCCACTGGCGATGTGGACGCAAATTTCAGTTTATTCCATAATAATAATTGGAAAGTGCAAACAGGGCCGCCGAAAGCATAGCAGAGCCCTGGAACAATTATACAAATTTTAAAGATTTTCCCTTTCATGGGCTCCCTTTGACCTCCATGGGCCCCGCTTTTAGCCCCTTCGAGTTTCATAGGCACAGGTGCACCCTTCCGATCGGTAGAGTGTGAAGCATGATTCGGCGCTCCACATGTTGCTCTTCCAGCGGTCCATCGACCAAGACGGTCGCTCTCTATACCAGGCCATATGACGCTGAGGGTTTACAGGGGTGATGCTAGGCTTGTAGGCAGCAACCCGACCAGTGTACCCTAAGGCATGGAACTCCCGACGAATTGTTCTCGTTGCCTGCTGGTCGTCCTGCCACCGTTGTTCCGCTGGAACAACCTTGTTCCGCCGTACCAACCGCTTCAGGGCTTTCCGGTCTCATCGGTCTTTGATGGTGGTATTTTACCTCAGCAGATGGTAAGACACCAAATGACTCCAACTACACATGACCTTGCTGTTTTATAACGAATATATTCAAATGATTGCCCGAATTTGCATAGGTTGTTCCACTAGGGCAGGTGTTCACTTTTAATTGAGCAATCAGTGTATATACAGAGGGTTGAGGCATTTAAAATTGAACAATTTCGACCTTCAGCTTCTCTTCGAGATACCGTCCTTCCACCATATATTGTGTGCATTGTGATATTTCCTTTTATGGAAAGTGGTCCGACGTTGTATTTCCATTGTAAAAAAACTTCTGTGAAGCATTGCAAGGCGGGGGGGGGGATGTTAATTTACAGTTCCTCGTCTTACACTTTCCATAGGCTTCTCAACGCTGTATGTCGAAGCTTTCCATTCCAAGCTCTTTTTTCCAAGCCACAGAAGTCTAAGGGCGAGGCGTCTGGGGACTTAATCGAGATGCATGAAAACGGGATATCTTGATTCCGGTTTCTGTTTCTTTTTCTGCATAGTGAACCAGTGAAGAACATGAGATGTAACTCAACGCCTTGTCTGAGTGGATATGTACTCGATGAGCGCCTGTACCGTAGAGACGGAAAATTTCTTTATGGTACATTGGTCCATTAAGTTCTGTTGGAAGTAGACCGAATCCACTTTAAAGCTAGTAGCCACGTTATGCAGCCTGAGCTTACTTCGAGCGTAATATGCAGCTGCAAACATAATCCCTTTGAAAAGATAAACTTCTTGCATTGGTTGATGAAAGCAGCCTGCCCTTTTCCAGTAATGAATAGTTCACGGCTTAATGGTTTCATGAAAGGTACCCAATCTTCATCTAGGTTGACCACCCATTGCTATGCATTATGCGCAAGGTACAAGGTTTGTGAAGCGTTCGCGGATGTGCCTTTCTATCAAACGACAAAAAAGCTTATCCCAACATGCCGTTTAAGATTTACTCAAATGATGCCTCTGATATTTCTTTGAGACGTTTTCAGCTTCTTAGCCCTGTGGCACTGTGTATATGGGTTCGAATTCTCTTCACGTTGGCTGGTGCGGTAGGCCAGGTTCTTTTTCTAGTTCGTTTTTACTACGATTCTGTCCTGAGGTGGAAGCTATTTGTCCCTCTGAATAACATTACTGAAGGTACCTTTCCTTACGACAAGGCCTTGCTTCTTGTACTCAGGCCTGAGGAGAGGGGGTGCAGCCGGTACATTGTTCCAGGGCCCATGAAACTCGAAGGGGCTAAAAACGGGGCCCATGGAGCTCAAAGGGAGTCCATGAAAGGGAAAATCTTTAAAACTTGTATAATTGTTCCAGGGCTCTGCTATGCTTTCGGTGGCCCTATTTGCACTTTCCAATTATTATTATGGAATAAACTGAAATTTGCGTCAGAAAAGGTGCATGTATACCCTTCCGTAAACATGCTCATTTTTGCTACTATTTTTGCTTAATTAGAGTACACGCATTTTTAAGCGCATGCAATCGTCACGCATGATGTAGTCACGAGAAATCGTGCAAGAAGGTCAAATTTGTTCATTATTAATTGCCTCAACTCGCTGTAGAACTTCCTAGATTATTTAATTAAAGAAATCCTACTTTATTCAGTTGGTAACCAGTGAATTTAGGCGGGCTGTTTTCAGTAATAGTTGACCACAAATACGTTTTAATTAATTTCAATATTGAAAACTCTCTCGCCAGCAGAGACGGTCACGAAATGGTGAGGAGGATCTTTAATCAATTAATAAATTTGAAAATGGGCATTATTTTATGATTATATATTTCTGTCTTAAATTTGAATTGTTGTCAGGATACTAAATTTAATTGTCTACATTTTATATTATACATTACGGCTGGATATATTCGCGTATTTTTATGCATCGCTAAAAATCTATTAACCTGCATATGGGATGCAAAATTGAGATAATATTAAATTTCATGACGATTGCATTTTTTAGTACTCTTATCTCGTCGTAGAATGTTCTGATTAGGACTTTTTACGGCTGATGTTGAAGGATCTTGTATGAGTAAGCGGACTTAACTGTCAATACCCAATCGCTTAATTAACCAAACACTTTGCGATTGCTTTACTAGGAAAACCTTTCAGAGGTGAATTAGTTAGATGACAAGTGCAAAGCTTCAGACGAATCTTGTAAATAAAAGAAGTGAGTATGCATTGCTTAATTAAATAATTAATTTAAATCGGCAAATGTTTTACTACAATATTTGACATGAGATGGCGGGGGAGGACGAAGGGGAGACTTCGATTTCACACTCCACTGAACGAGGCCCTAATTAGCGTAATTACTCGGGCTGCTTAAATATTTATTAGGCACTTTTGAAAGAGCTCCCTCCACCCCGTCGCCCATCTTATTTCTCCGGGGGATTAAGGTTTAACACCTTTATCTGACAGAAGAGGGGGGAGAAAAATGCAACGAAGATGAAGACATTCAAAAAATGTGAGGAAAAGAAAAGAAGAAAGAAGGGCAAAAACAAAGGAAAACGTCTATGCAAACGGAGGAATGCCAGAAACCTTGTTATGTTTATTTATTTAATTGGCCTTTACAGTACTCAAATAATGAACTATTCTAATAAGATGGTGCTTAGTCACCATATATGAAAATGATGTTAATTTTTTATTCATCAGTTCATTTGAAAATTCAAGTTGACATGAGCAAATCAAATTATTATGCTTTTTAAAAGATAAGAAAACTTCTAATTAAGCAATGCGTGATCTCAGTGCTATAATTGATCAAAGAACAAAAGTCTATCAGATGAAACGATTTTAAATTTGAAAAAGTTTGATTGGATATGACCATATAAAAATGACGTATTGCTTACTTAGAAGTTTTCTTATTCTTTAAAAAATATTTTGCAGCAATGCTAAACTCATAATATGAATCAAATTATTGTGATTTTACTTTCTTATACGTTAGCATATAAGGAAGTATTGTAATCACGAAAAATTTTGATCTCGAGATTTTCACTGAATTTCACGTTTTCAGGTACTTAGATTACGAAAAAGTGGTTTTTGGAAAATATCTGTGTGTCTGTCTGTGTCTGTCAGTCTATGTGTGTGTATCCACGATAGCGTCCAAATGGCTAAAGCTATCGAGACCAAACTTGAAACTTAAGATTATAATCTTCCTCGGGAGGTCTGATTATACCCCGTTTCCACGGACTGAGAATTCTCGATTCGGAAAACTCGATTTGACAAACTAGATTTGCGGATCTAGTTTTAGGATTCCAGCCTAGTTCCACGAACTGAGTTTCTATCGCTTTTATTCGATTGCATTGTGGGATTGTTTGAAGTGAGGTATGCAATGTATTGTGGGACTGTCAACAAATATGAATGCCCAACAAAGGCGTAGAATTTTGTACGTGTCTCTACTTAAGCGTTTAAAATATCTACTGCTCACAAATCAAATTAGCTTTAGTAGCTTTATTATCAGCATCATGATTTACATATTTTGTGTAGAATTGCAAAACCAATCACAGCTCGGCCATTTTGCAAAGTGCAACTGCGAGTGCGAGCTACGACGCGAAACTAGTTTCGTAGCTGAAACGAGTTCTCAGAACAAGTTTGAACGAAACGAGTTTCAAACGCGGTTGGTGAAACGAGTTTCGGTTCCACGGCATTACGGATCTAGTTTCGCGAACCGAACCGAAAACAACTCGGTTCGTGGAAACGGGGCTTTAGTTTTCCAGTGCAAAACTAAAAAAAAAAAAACAAAAAAAAACAAAAAAAAAACCAAAAAAAAACGGAAGTTTCAGTTTACTCCAGTGCCAAAATACAGGTATAAAATTTGAAATATCTCGTTAACCATTGCGTTTATGAAAATTTTGAAGGGATTAAAAAGTGTTACGTTTACAATTATAAACAACTTTTGTTAACAAAAATTTTCAAAACTCCAACCGGAAGTACCAGTTCTACTCTTATCAAAATCCAGTTTTTTGCTACTATGGGCGAAATTTGGAATCTATACCAAAGTGTTTAGAAGCTAATTTGAAATAACTTTTATTCACAAACGTTTTCAAAATTTCTATGGGAAGTAGCCATTTTAGACAGTTGTTTAATTTTTTTCTGTATTTGGACCAGAACATTTACGTATAAGAAAGTCGTGTGGTGACCACACCTCATTTTTTTTTACTTGCTCATTATGTACGTCTTCCAGTGTCTACTCTTTATTCACGAAGACAAATTTTATTAAACAAAACTTTTACGCTTTCAAACTAATTGAGAACGTATTTATTAATAAATTATATTAAAAGTTTATAAAGATTTAGATAATTATTGCTTTTCTAAATTTAATTCAGAAGATCGAAGGTGCTACATAAAAATGCCTGTGTTTTATTTATTGGCTCTCCTGAACAATAGAGAGAGAGGATGGTTCAGTTGTAGCATTTTTATGACCAAAGTATATTCATCGATTTTTGCCAGAAGACAAGACATTTGATTGGCATTTCACCGATACGGAGTTGGGATAACTAGATTATTGACTTCCTCATAATTTATTTAAGATATTGGAAATATTACAAATGAACACGCACGTTCATTACCTAAAGCAAACTTCTATCCTATTTTCTGTTCACCCATATACCGTATTTCCATCTTATTTCCTTATAAATTTATTCTATATGCTAAACGATGAATATAGTATAAATACGTCTTAAACCGTCCGCTTACTTTATTTTTCTCCATTAAAAAAAAAAAAAAAAAAAAAAAAAATTCACTCCTAATTTCTCAAATTATTCCTCTTTGCATTCTAATTCTAAAACGTCTATCGCTTATATGATACCTAAACGATCCAGTTTTAGTACTTCGAAAATTATGTGTAATGCTTTCTTTAATGTCTATTTTGTTGTAGAGAGCCATGCAACACAGCAGGGGGTCAGAGATATTTGCGAAATGTTTTGCTTCCTTCTCTGCTTAAAATAGAATAGATTAATCCATAATTTTCCTTTTATCTGTTGTTTTATTTTAAGCTAGATGCGCCCACTGTAGAAAATTCTCTCCATTCTCAAACGAATTTGAACTTGTTAAAGTTTTTCACATATTCGCATTCATTATATCGCAATTAAAATATTTTGTAAATTCTCTTTAGCCCTTCCATAAATGTATTTGTTACGCACAATTAGTCTTGCATACTTCATCAACAGAATTTGATATTTTGTTATCTAAATTCATTTGGGGAAAAAAGTTTGATAAAAATGACATAGGCTAATATGAGAATGTTTCTTCATAGTCTAAATCTCGAAAACGGTGGAACTTAGAGAGGTCGGACTGATATCCATAGCATATTCAGTAATTGCAATGTAGAACAGGGAAGGAAAAATTCTGTGATCTGCACTCGAACGGGGGACAAAGGCAGTCGCTGTCGCTGCTCTAACGAATTGAGCTATCGCCAAGCCGTATACAAATCCTATACAAATTCCATGAAATCACAAATGAGTTCAATCAGTAGAGCAGGCTCCCGACTCGCAAATGAGGAATCCTCTTTACCCTTAAACCATCAAATAAATTAATGAAAATTCAACTCAAAGAACAGATGACATTACAGCGAAAGTTGTCCTCCCTGGTTTGAGTCCAGGTCGAGAAAATTTTCCTTCCCTTTTCTATATTGTAATTATGATATGCTTGAAGAATTGCTTCAGTTTCTTTATCTTCTCTTTGAGCATGTTGAGTGCCAAGAAAAATATGACCAGTATCTTTGGCTCGACCAGAAGATCCGAAGTTTCGGGAATTTCTATACTCTGCCTAAGGTCAAGGTGCTTTGTGATATCTATTAACTTATTCAGTAGTGTTCTCTGGCATCATCTAATAATAACTTTTTAGAGGGGGGTGAAAAATGCTTTACTTCAAATACTATAGAGCGCTTTACAGGTTTTCTAAAGCAGTTGCTCGAGTGATCCTAAATCGCCCTGATTGCCTAGTTTTGAATTTTCCGACTGTGACAGTTTTTCTTTCGTTGGACAGGGTGTAATGTCGTGATTTGATTTCTCTGCAATGGCAAGAGCTAAAGAGACGAGTTTGTTTGTCTATGTTCTACATATTTGGAGATATTTTATGATTTCCCAGTTATTTAAGTCTTATAAATTACTGCTTGTCTTATACAAAATTGAAACACCATGAAAGAATAGTATGATATTTTTACCATATATTATTAATAATAACATACATAAATGATTGCAGTTTCACACTAATGCAACAAAATTATATGCAAAAAAATCAGTATCTTTTGAAACCTTCATGAGCTGCAATAAGAGCTGCGGTACATAGTGACATCGATTCAAACAGGCTTTGGATGTATTCCTGGGGAATTGCTTGCCGGCCTGCTTGTATTCGGATCCACATTTAATCGAGATTGGCTGCTTATGCTTGGCGAGTGACTATATCCTGAACATTCAAGTCAGAGAAGAAACGATATCTGCCTTGCTGCGCAAATTTCTTGAACATTTCTGGCAATATGTGGTCGGGCATTGTCCTGCTGGAATATACAGAAGATTGATTACGATCTTTGATAAGATTTATTGCGTGAATGCTGCGGGTCACGTGCACGTGCGCGTGACAGAAAGCATGTGAAATGATGCTATTACACCCGCATTGTTGTATTTCATTCGAAAGCAATAAATAAATCGTGAAAAAATGTCTCCGAAAATCAAACCGTACATTACTACCCGGTTAACTGCTATAATTAGCGCATGCTAAACACGAAATTTCTGTTTCGAAGAAAGGCATATCGGCAATACTGAATGGAAGAGGAATATCCGAAAGAGTTAATTCCACCTGGCCAGAAACAGCAAATTCCTCGAGTTCCCATAAGCCGAACACCACAGGTCATTTGAAAGGCCAAGCAACTTGCCTTGTGTGAAAATCCAACAACTCAAAGAGGGATCGCAAACACTGTAGGAAGTTCATAGGCTACCGTAAATAAAATAATAAACAAAGACTTGCAACAACACGCATAAGAGGAACTGTCGGAGGCTTTATAAAGGTTACCTCGCAGCAGAACGATGGAAGTACATTGTCACTTTGGAAGAAGCCTACGTCTACCTCAAAGACTTCAAAGAAACCGCGCAATTTTCTACCATCGACTCGGATAGAAGTCATATCAAAAGTGGTCTAAGGAATGTAGGAAAAGTTTGTCAAAAGAATTTACGGTGATTGCGGGATACTCGTACAACGGCAAGCTCACAATCAGAAGAGTGGACAGGAAAGCTAAGGTTAACTCCTTTTACAATCAGCAGTATGTTCTCGGTCCAATTTTCCACGAGGAAATCCCACATTGTATGGAGAGAACAAAAGCAACGTTTGGCTGCATCAAGACAAAGCCTCCAGCCTTACGTTCAATTTATGTTGGATTTGGAAGATGAAGCTGGAATTCACGTTTTATCCTTTCATGATATCCCTGTCAAATCACCAGATGCATCCTCGATGGATTTCTGTGGATTTGAATTATTGAAACGAGTCCTTGCTCGACGCGTCCAATAACTATTGATGTCTCTGGAAAGCCTGCAAACAGGAATGGAACAAGACCAGCCTCGCCGTTCTGCAGACATCTCTTCTACTGTGGAAGATACGGTGCAGAGCAATAGTCCACAACCAGGGTCACTAAATAGAACACGATAGTTGGCGGAGAAAGAGATTTTCTTCGTAAGCTTTCTCCTCCAAATCGTTAACAAAGATCGTAGTCAACATTCTGTAGTGTCAAGAATACGCTGAAGGAATGATAGGACTTCTGCCTCTACAATTTATGATATAAAGAAAGCAAATATGATATTATAGTAGTAGTATACAGAGTAGACAATAGCAAAAAAAAAAAAAGACGCTATCAGGAACCGCAAAGGCATCCTTCTCGCGAACTCCATGATAAATAAAGTAAAGTACTATACAATCTTAAAGCTGATATGTCCAGCAATTCAGACCGTCGATCTGGGGTATTGACTACTGAAATTTGCACTTCAATGCTCAGCATTGCCACCAGTACACGTGCAATAAATAATTGGGAAGAAATTTTTGAG
Source organism: Rhysida immarginata (assembly GCA_023313115.1). Taxonomy (NCBI): domain Eukaryota; kingdom Metazoa; phylum Arthropoda; class Chilopoda; order Scolopendromorpha; family Scolopendridae; genus Rhysida; species Rhysida immarginata. The sequence goes on from JAHWFO010022370.1 coordinate 709,623, forward strand.
CATCCTGCCGACCTTGCTTCTTTCTTATTTCTTCATCTCAAGAGATTTTTGGAGAGCCTGAATCTCAAGAGACAAAACGCATTGCATAGGAGTGACTGAACGGCTTGACGGCGAGTTACGTTGACCAGGGAATACAAAAACTGATTTAACGATACGACAAATACCTCTATAGATTTAGTGGCTATGTAATATAAGATGATTTCTATTATATATTCTTGTATTATAGCAACAAAATACATTTTTCTTTATAGACAACGTGAAAGAACGCTTACAATACAAGTTAATGTGTAATTAAGGGTCTGTGAATCCTTCATGTTTACAGAAAAACAGTTACTGAAACATACGTATACTTCCATGTGTTGGAGCAATTTTTGGTACCATATAAAATTTGCATAATGATGAATTTAAAATAAAAACGACACAAATTAAATTTATCTTATCTTTTGCATATTTATGCTCTCCATAAATAAATCAGAAAGCATTGTTTTCGGTAAAAAAATTTGTATTGAAGTAATTTTCTACTCTTAATTGTACGTAGCCGAACATGTTATTGCGATCTTTAATCGTTTTCCAGCTCATAACATGAATCATTACACTGAAAATTGCTTCACGACAACGACCATATTATTGCAATATATCACAAATTATAATGTAGGGGAAAGGAACATTTAATTGGTTTCCCGTCAATCAATTTTCAATATTTTGGCATGAGACCTTCAAAGGGCACATATCGAAACAATACTACCGGTTACGAGAGGCTGTAAAACTGAATGAGAATCTAATTGCCCCCTGTTTCTTCTAGATCGATCTCTACCCATCGTCGGGCCATCAATTAAATGAAAATAAAAAGTTTGCTAAATTGGAAAACGCGCTCGTGCGCCAATATAATTATTTGTGTGTATAGCTACTTAAGTATTTTGGAATAAATTTCTGGATTTCTTAAAGTTACATAATTATGTGCTAGAGCCCTCATTGCGCATAATTTAAAATAAACATGAATTGTATTGCGTTTATAGAGTTAAAAAGATAACTTTTGAATTATAAAGAAAAATATTTACACGATGTAGTTTATCCATGTTATGTTTAATAATTCTTACACATTTTGTTTTTCCTTTCCTGGATTCCACTCAGGTCGTAAAATTTTCCCTTCCCTTTTCTATTTGTTATTGTGATATGTTTGAAGAAGTTTATTCAGTTAATTTATTATCTTCTGTTTGATATTGTTTTTCACTCATTTTGTGAGATTTTTTTCTGTTCTCTTGCAAGAAGAAAAATTGAAAGGGACTGGAATTCCCGGATTCCTTCAAAAATAAAATTAAATATGAATTTATACATGAAAAAAAGATTCCAAAGTTACGAAAACGCCAAGTGAGAGTCCGTCGAGTCGCGGGTTCGAATCCCTCCAAGGGCATGAACGCTTGTTTTTGGACATGTGACGAAAATGCTTATAAATGGAAAAAAAGTAACTGTTCAAAATTTAATTTTTACTGTTTTGTGGACTTTTTCTCCCTACATTTTTCTGTTGGATTTTCCCCTTTAATCGTGTTCATTTATAAAGCCGGTTTTATATCATTTGAATGCTATCGTCTGGAGGGCGTGTAAATAGACTGCGTTATGGATTTTCTCTTCAAAGTTCCCAAATTAATGGAATTGCCTTGAATGTTTTTAGGGGGAAAGGATGCTTGAATCTTGAATTAAAGAGGTTATACCGCATACGGTATTTTGTGTTCAATTGATCTTGCTTGTTTTATATTCGAAACAGCCGAAGCGACAAGAGCAATTTCGCCGAAGCCCTGGCTAGGATTATCAAAACCGATGTCTGTAGTGGGTCGGTTCGATTCCGCAGCTTCTGGTGGATTTGTTTTGCATTAACGGTGCACAACCGAAGGCCTCCGATCGAAACAATAAGTCTTTAGTGCAGATTAAACTACAAGAATTGCGGATAATTCCGGAGGGGGCGTTGGGGGTTGGTATTGATGACGCATCGACCCCATTTTCTGCTATACCATAATGAATAAAGTACATAAAGGAACGTGATAATTAGGTTACAGTTACAGTGTGTGTGTGAATGCAATTAACCTTCCCGCGAGGACATGAACTCATTCCACTCTAATGCTGGAAGATTGATTTACATCGATTCATCACGCGCCCATAGACCAATACTCGCTTAGTCGAGATTAAAGTGCGCAACATTTGGGATTCGCCTGTATCTATGTGTGTATTCTGTGCGTGTGTGTGTATGTACACGAAGTTTCTGGCTTTGCCATAAGCCGAAGTTTCAATGGGAAAATGCATTATTTATTATGGGGAATCGAATTGGAATCAAATTTTCTTACGATACTAAACGAAGGCTTACGCAGCTTTCCAGAACAACATTTATGCTGTTTTGAAGTTTAACTTCCCCAACTGCATGATATCGGCAGTTGAACTCGATCGATGAGTTAATTCCTGTTTCGGTTTTAAATTTCATGTTAAATTTTAATACCGACATTTAATTTCTAGTTGTGGGCATTTCCTATAGCGTGCCTTCACAACAACTAAGCTTGTTTCGAGGAAACTAGTTTAGAACTTCTTAAACTATTAAATTGAATCTTATTAGTATTGACGGCCCCCTTTTTTTTCTCGCAGAAAAAAAAGTTAAAACTAATTCCTTGTAAACACGGTGATGAGTTTTGCAAAACACAAACGGGCTCTTCTTTTGTTTCTATAAACAAGTCTTTTTCTTGAGCTGCCGCGCCCTCCCTCATAATTACAATGGGAAGAGAAATGCGTGTCGGGAAGTGAGGGTGACACATGATGGAACTTTGTAGCACGCTGTCAAGGAGCCCACCTCCATAATTACACAGAGTGACCATTATTTATTGCTTCGGCCCAAAATGTTCCACTTGACAGTGGCGTGACTTCCAGCTTCTCCTCTTCAGACGTTTTCATTCGGCTCTTATTGATTTTTTAATCACTGTCTACTGGCTATTGTTTATCCTATTCAGACTACCCCCCTACGGTTGGCTTCTCCTTTAATTTTCACCAGGAAGAATTATTTATAATTCGGTTGAAAGGAATGATCACTTTCTCTTTTTATAAATATAATTGTAGAAAAATTGCTCTCGTTTTTTTAAATTCCCTATTCATTGTGTCTATATGAAACTTTGACGTTATCATTTTTCACCCGCCTGAAAACATTTTGTTAAATATTAGAAATAAAATTAAATGCTTGCTTTCCATTAATCGTTTTTATTATCGTTCGCATCATCATTTATTTCTTAGCAACGACTAATTCAAAGGTACTTTTTTGTTAGTTCTTTTTTTCTTAGTAGGATTTTTTTTTACTATTAAATCGTTATTATTAATTATAAAAGCACATGGGAGAGTCTGGTGCAGCCAAAGCCCTGAGAGGAATTAGGCCCACTTAGGAACACCTTCTCCTCTCTAAATGCCAATACATGGATGTGGTGTTATTTTCTGGGCTTGATTGAAAATTTTATTACCCGGGGGTGCCAATATAATGCCCCCTTCCCCTCCTGGCTCATCTTACCCCCTATCCAATTTCAACTAAAGGCTCTGTTTAGATGACTCACAATGACTCATCTCATTAAGGTTCCGAGTGCAAAGGTATGAAGGGATCGTACCACCGCCTCCTCCTCCTCCAACATTCTTCTTACCTCCTCTTGCTTCTCGTAAAAATTTTAACCTTTAATAGGCCATTGGGGAAGATACGTATATTCTCAGAGAGGATTATATATTGTTTTTATCATGCTAGATTTTCATTGATGCTCAGGCATCTAAGTCATTTTATTTGTTGTCAACATGTAGCTGGAGAGGTATGAAATTGAATGCTTTAATGATGTGCATTTGTTTTATTTTGTATATAGACTTCTTCCTAAAAGTATCTCAAATATTAATAAGCTTCTTTGTATCATTTAAAATAATGTCTTCGTAACAGCGCCAGATTTAAAGGAGGGCAAACGGGACAATTGCCTTGAGGCCCCCACAGTATAGTCTGGTGTACCTTCCGGCCCTGGTTGGTAAAGAAATTCACTTGTCTAATAACGGAAAAAATTCCCACATAACAATTCATTTTTTTACATATTAAATACATGCTTCATGTATACATTCAGATCTGTATTATATTTTATGAAAAAACCCAATTAAGTATAATTATTTCTTCAGTTAACCATTGTCCACCGTTTCTGGCTTTACAAGTTTGGTATTTGTTTTTAAACTTTAATCACTGAAAAATCCTAGTGAAAAATATAATACATTTTGCTTTTCAAAAATAGGATAATAAACAATGGAAAATACCAAACGTCTTCGAGGAATGTCATCCAAACCATGAAAAGAATGAACGAAATTTGAAAGGAAATTCCGACAGCCTACAATCGCATTTTTTTCTCCTAGTACTCAGAACAATCTACATAGGCTACTGATAGACTCCCGAAAAAATGATATGATTGCATTACATGAAGGAAGAGAACGTAAATGAGCTTTTGAAATTAACTGTTCTTCATTAATTAGAGAGTTTCAATTACTATTGGAAAAAAGGAAGCACCCTTGCGTTTTGAAATTGTTTTCTAAATGCAGTACTCCTGTTTTGGACTTTGAAGATCAAATTTTACCAAACGGAAGCTTTCCTTCTTCATTACGAAACTCTTGAATGAGGAAGTAGATCAGTGCAACTTTGAATTTTTATAAAGAAACTAGCAGAGGTACCCGGCGTTGCCCGGGATAATTACACTTGTAGGTAAACAGAACAATCTCAAAAAATTAAATTATAACTCCCAATTGGTTAAATAATATCTCAATCAATACAACACAGAGCAAAGGAACTATCCATTCTACGAAAAATACGAAAAACAGGAATTCTAGGTGATATACCGGGAGTTTACCTAAACTCTTCTTGACTGGCCTCACCACTGCGGAGCATCACCAAATACTTTAGACTCAAGGTTTTCTTGCCCTTGACGTAGAAGCTCTTATACCCTCTTGCTCTGTTCGAAACTCTCGATGTTCAGATGTTTCAAATGCCCGCATAGCCTTTTCTGTTTAAGTTGCAGAGTTTCTCTGACCAATACTCGTTCTTTCTCTTTCCTTTCCAGACACATAAATTTTTGCCAGTCGTCTGGACGTTTGATAGGGAGCTCTAGGGAGACACGCGTGACTCCTTTGTCTCATCAATAGAAGCTGCGTTATTAATGTTCTGTCACTGCATCATCATTTTATGCTCATTATTAATAATTCTTGGAAACGAACGTTCAATCATCGCATTATCAGCTTCTCAGTTACCAAAATATACACATTCCCACAGAATATAGTCAAAATGTATTTTTAGGAAATGTTTGGATCTGATGTGATACCAAATAAGCTAGGTGATAACCCCGGCGTGGCTCGGACGTTTTTATTTTTTTTGATTAAATTTTGCAATATCTTAAAAATAAACACATGAAAGCGCTTAGAATTAATACAGCAAAAATTCATAATGAAAAGTCGAAAAAAATTTTTTTAAACGCTCACAACGGATGGACCTCTCCAAGGATGCTACTGCTAGTCTAAATAATTTCTTACTCACGTAATCTTACTTTAGATGTACACTTGATGTTGTTGCAATTCCACTCTTCTCTCGATGTCTTGAAGCAAAACTTGACCATTCATCGCTTTGTGTAGTCTAGCAGTCGCCGAGTCTTCTATTTACTTGCTTACCATTTGCTCAATACAGCACAAAGCTAAAGGAGTGCTTCCTCTGTCGTCTTTCCACTCTTTCTCAATAGTCTGCTAACTCTCCATTAGCGGTCATGTTTGGAAAAATCTGTTTAGAATTATGATTTATTCTAAGGATATTCTGGTATAAACAATTTATAGATTGTCGTACGTTTTCTCTCGAAAATTTGCTAAAATTTTGTAATAAAACTTTGGTCTCCTCATTTTCTCTTTAATCTATCATTATCTCAATTATCCAGTATATACCAATCATAACATTCTTCAGACGAAGTTTATCCATATCCTCAGTTTTAAATCAAGTTAGAGATACATCAAATATCATTGCTTTTATTTATATTAAAATTATCTTCCATATGGTGCTAAACTACTAAGTTTAAATTTGGCCAAATTTCAAAATTCTTTTAAGCGACAGGTGTCGAATTTCTTGAATAATCCTTAGAATATTTATCTTAAATACACCCTTTATTAAAAGTAAATCTCTATAAATATTATTTTTAAAAAGGACTTAGAATTTATTAATTATTCATTTTTAATTCATTTGGCAATGCGTTTGGGAATGGACTTATTCCTGCTTTTCGAAGTGTCATTAGATTAATGTTTCATCAGACTGGTGTCTCTACTATATTCCGGGAATTTGTAACTCGCACTTGATTGGCGCTTCTCTCTCTCTCTCTCTCTCTCTCTCTCTCTCTCTCTCTCTCTGTTTTTTTTCCTGTCGGTTTAATTTGAAACAAGAGTATCTTGTTATCTTTATCTACTTCTAAATTTGTTTTGAAAAATTTCGTTAACCAGCAACAAGATACCTCAATCAATCATTTTAAAAAGAAACTTCCGCTGATAAGAAAGTTTTAGCATAAAATATAAAGTATTTATATTGAAAAAATATTATTTTAAAATTTTAATTAAGTTTTAGGTCCATTTCTACTTTATTATTTATAGAAAACAATGAATAACATAGGTAGTTAAGTACACTTTTCATTGTAGAAAACTTTTAATAATGAAACTGAAAGTACATGTTTATTAATATATTCATTCTTTGTTTGTTTTTAAAGAGGAAAAGTATATACAGGGTGTCCCAACGGTACACGTCCAAAATGAAAAACTGAGTAGAGGACCTCAATACCTAGTAGAATCACCCCCCCCATGTATGTTATCCGAAATGTTGCCATCATGGAGATATTAACGATTTCGTGATTTTGTCAGTAACCCCTACCTTATTCCGTTAAAATGAATTCCGTGTGTCAGCAGTAACCCCTACCAAATTCCGTGTGTTTTCGGGAATGTATGTCGTTTTAAGGAATTTGGTTAGTGTAATTTAAGGAGTTGATACTCACAAGGGCCTCAAGAACCAGGTGCAGAGTTGCTTATGAAATGATGTTAATGAAAAGGGACCAACACAAACATCCATGCCCTAGGCGGGATTCGAACTCGCGACTCGCTGGTTTCAAGAACGGAAAGACCTGCGCCTTACCCCTCTCGGCCACCGAACCGGCAAAATGAGTTTACTCTTCGCTTATTTTGCGGTAATTAAAATACTTAAAAATTTGGCATGTTAAATATTTATTATTTTAAAGCAATATCCATGACTATTTAATTTAATTTTTATTTATTAATAGTTTACCAATTTATTATCTTTATTTGTTTCATTCAGACAATTCTTGAATGCTGATTTAGCAAGCCAGTTAAGCGCATTAAAAATAATAATAATAAACTCATCTTTATTTATAATTTCCAAGAATTCAATAACGCTGTTTACTGGGGCTCTACAACTAGCCAGATTGGCGCTTGTTTATATGATTTCTTAGAAGAAGATTTCTTCCAAGAAAAAATAAATAAAATAAAGATTTGACACGTCTCATTCAATGTGTTAACTATTTTTATGTTCGACGAGCGGGCGAATTTAATCCAAAAAATAGTACTATTTTTTTTAAAAGCAATACATTTAAAGACGGGCTTATCTTCTCGAAGGAAGTAACGTTTAAAATTATTGTTTGAATCCAGTTTGTATTTTTTTTTGTTTTTTTTTTATTTCCTTTCATCAAACGGAGCCAAACTTTTAAAAGGGAAGCGTTGCATTTTGGTCTTTGATCTATTGGAGAGGCTGCCTACGTAGACTCCTACCTGTGACGGGAAAGCTAAACTTAGACCCCCGTGTTCTTTTGAAAATATAGATTGGCCTCGTAAAAATCAGACACGAGGGACGCAAGATTAGAAATGAAGGAAGAAACCACCTTTTAGAATTCCAGGTCATCCTCTTCTCTAAACTTAACAAAAACTATATTTTTTCTCCTAAAAATTTGGCACACCGTTTGCTTCAAACTCCATTAATTTGTGAGCATTATTATTATTATTATGCTCAGAAATATGGAGAATGTTGGCTAGCTTCCAAATTTCATGGGCCAAAAAGAAAACTCTGTGTGTGCGTGTGCTTGTGTGTAAGGAAGAACGAGCATTTGGTTTCCCATCAATTTTTCAATATGAATATATAAGGAGGGAGGAGGGAAAAAGCGTTCTCGTTACTATATTTACATTTGAAATTGTTTCATCTGGAGGATTATGTTTTTATAGCTACCGCCGCCTATGTGGGCTAAGAAATTCAGAATTTTTTTCTTCTCTTAAAACAGAAGGTGGAAAAAAATTTCCAAGATTTATGGACTCCATTCAAGTTTACATTTAGAAAATGGAGAAGGGAAAAAAGACAACAGATCTTCATTTTATCAACCTGAACAACTTCTCTGATTCGCTTGCCAGAAATGATTTTCCAGTCTTATGTCCTTAAGATTTCAATAATTAAGAACGACTAGGAAGTTGCCAAGACGTGGAGAAGTAGAAGCCTGGCGGCTCGTTTTTGTTCTCACCGCTCCTCTCGGAATATTACTCCTTTGTGAATAATTATCCTTCCGAGTGGGTGACTTAATATATAAAGAAGGAACCAACGTGTCTCTGCAAATAAACTTCAAGCGTTTTTCCATAAATCAGTGTAGTATTATACATAATATAGAATTATTGTTCTTGATAAAAAAATAATTTATGTTAAGAAGTAAAATTTCTGCAAGAAGCCCAACAGCCTAAGAGACTTAATAAGAAAGTTGCTTCAAATTTTTTAACAATTATAGTTATTATTAAAAATATACATCAAGCAGAATGAAAACTATTTTCACGCCTTCATCATAAATTTTTCTCTTTTCACTCTTTTTGCATAACAGAAATGGCCTATTTAGAAGCTATTTTAAATTTGTAAAAAATAATAGAGAATGTATTAAGAAGATTTTCCTGATCGCATTTTGACATTTCAAGTATTGCCTTTTATTAATTCCGAAGCTTTAAGTTTTAACTGTTATATACAAATCTTATAAGTATGGTCAATGAAAAGAATTGATGCTAAATCATTTTAATTAATATCGCTTCACTTATCCTTTTATTCAGTTTTAAGATCATTTAATTTAAAGTATTCTTTATACAGTCACTTTAAAAAAACATTTAAAATGCGTGTTTAGATTATATAGGTCAGAGTTATTTTACATTTATTTACTGTTTCTGTAATGCCGCATTTTACTTCAAAGTACGGTAAGGAAAACTAACAATTAAGGAAACCAGTTTATGTTGGTATCTGTTAAGAAGATGGTTCGAAATCATATCGCTAAGCATAGAGAGAATTTTTTTTGTTTGCTTTGTTTGTAAGCTTTGCAATCCCCGTCAAAATACAGATTTTTCTATAGGGGCCGGAATTTTCATTTTACTCGACAACTCTTTTGCCGTAGTTTTACAAGAATAACAGCGTTGCCGAAAATTTTCTCCTTTAAAAATTTCCACTACTCGAGAGGGATGGGATCCCACGGTTTCAAGAATGACTCCCATCATTAAACTGTCGAGCCCGACACGATGAAATGGAATGCGCACCATCGCACTTTCGTCGCCGAAACAATGCTAAAAACGCAAAGATTACTTTTATAGATATTTTAATAAACTTTTTCTCCTCATTAATCAGTTCTCAATTTAGATGCAGCAATGTTTCTGCTATGTAAACAAAGAACTTGGAGGATACGCTTTTCTATTAAATAAAAATTCTTCTGATGATTTCTTAATTCCATCACCAGAGCAACATTGTTAACAGTTCGACAATATATTAATAATTCATTTATAAATACGATAACCGCATTTGTAACTAGAACACTTAAGAAAACTTTAATGGCACTGTGGTTATTTTTATCAAAAAGACATCATAATTCTGTTTATGTGATCTGGAAATAAACAGGATTTTCACTTTTGGGCCGCTGAAATTTTCCTTAACAGCATCATTATTATCCTTTACCCAATCATAAGCGCCTATTGGATGCGTGTTAACGAAGATAAGATCATAGTATACAGGATGTCTCAAATTAAAATTAACATTTCGTAGTTCGCTACAGCCAAAGGTATTCATCAGAAAATCAAGACATGTTGGGAACGTCTTAATTACATAATGGGATTTTTTTCCCAGAGCAAAAAGCAAGTTAGTTCCAAAAACCGTTAATAGAGGACGCATATCAAGATGAAATACTGGAATATGCTAATTTTGATTATGTAAAACTGCTAACGCAATTGCCGTTTAGGATGTCAACGAATATGCTTTGCTGGTAAAATTGTTTTACCAAAATAGCGAATCTGATACTGAAGCTTTGCAAAAATTTCTTTCTTTGAAGCAGTTACGAAAATTTCCACTAAGACAGAATATTGTGAAATTTGAAGAAACAGGCTCAATGGTTGTTCAGCCAGGAAGAGAACGAAAATAAGGCAAGTGATGGAGGACAGGATGTCAAATTTCATGGGCAGGCCTAGATTCGGCGTATTGCAGGAGTTGTAGACCAACTCGTCCAACTGTCCACAGGACTCTTCAAAAACGTTTTACACAACAATTGTGTAGTTCATTGTTACGTTCTTTATAACAGGCCCGTACCCCGGGGGGGGGGGGGCCACGGGGGGCCGACGACCAACCCATTATGGAAAAAGGTCCGCCTCCCAAATATGGAAAAAGGTCCGACTCAGTGGAATTTTTGAAAAAAGGTCCGGAATTTTTGAAAATCGACCCCCCCCCCCAAGATAACATTCTGGCTACGGCCCTGTATAAAGCTATAGTATGCTCTCTATTGATTGTTTTAGAATTAACCTTTTTTTATTTTTCTTTTGCTCTGAAAAAAATTCCCATCATGTAATTAAGACATTTCCAAAAATATCCTGATTTTCTGATGAATAGTTTTTGCTGTGGCGAGATACGAAATGTTAATTTAATTTGAGACACAATGTACTTTAAAAATGGAAATATATGCATAAGTTTCAAAATACAATAGCATTCATTACTTTTATTTAGTCATGTTCCAATGCTTATTTTAAAACTCGTCAATTTCTCTGTCGAAATCTGTTAAAATAAAAAAAAAATCCATAAAAACAAAAGCCATCTTTTAAAAGAATTACTTGTAAATGAGTCAGACAAAAGAGTATACAGTGCATCTTTTAAAATGTCAAGCAATACTCAAATATTTTTCCAGCTTTTCATTTTTATTGATGATTTTCTACGTAACAGCGCAATTCCTGTTCTAAGTACAGTAGTCCATTTTTTACTAACTTTAAATGCTCCATTTATAATAACAGTCTACTAGTCTTTAATCGCACCATTATTTAGGGTGCTTCCAAACGGTGGATGATTCTTGGCAGGACGAGGAACAAATATGGACTGTATGAAATATGTCGGGAAATATATGTGCTCTGCGATAGATGGCATCATCGTTTTTTCACGATGTTATTTTCACTAATTAACGATCGTCATAATCAAAGTGTCTTTTAAAGTGTGTTGTATATTTGCAGAACAGGTTAGTGGTGCACGTATATTGTGTAGTATTGTAGAACGGCACGTTATAGCTATCTCTGTTGAAAATTTCTTCATCACAGGATAAAATCTTTGAATCCTTGAGCACAACTCACAGTTCTGAAGAAGCCAATAACAGAATTTTTCACGTGCAATTATACAATATTTGTTTTCAGAGTCTGTAAATTTTGGACGTGAAATGGATATAAACCAAAGGTATTCCAAACTGATATTCGATTAGTACCAATTCAGAAACAAAGTTGGAAGTAGATCACAAACAATAAAACTATTAATATTAATTTTGGATTTTTGTTTTGTTGAGAAATAGTTGTAATTCGAACCATGTTGTTTTGGATTTGGCCTTATGGCTCGAATAAATGTTTTTTTCAACAGCATCTCAGCATATTTTGCTGTGATAGCCATAAAACGAAAAATTAATCCGCTTTTATGGAGTTTAATTATTACAATTCTCTGTATCGCGAGACTTTAAATGCCGTAATATTCTCAAAGAGATCCTAGTGATTTCTTCTGCACTCCTAAAGGCACAACTTTTAATCGAGTGTTCGAATACATCTTATGAATTACAAAGTTTTATAAGGTAAAAATCGAAGTGTATCTGCTTCTACTACCTTGTGGGCTTTTATATAGTACAGTTTATGTTTATACAGGATTACTCAAAAACAAGACACAGCAACAATGTTCAAATATTTATTTCAAACAAAGGTTCACGGCGCTGTTTCTTGTTTATGAAAAAATGATGACGCCACAGCCAGCTCGTCATAAGCAAATTTACTTATGGCATAAGAAATTCGGAGAAACTTCATGGGAGGACGACCAGAACTTTTCTGTTTGCATATTTAACCATCTTCTATTTTTATGCCATTCGTAAATTTGATTATGACGAGACGACTGTTTCTTGAACCGACGGCGGAACTCAAGATGCACTTGAACAGTGGACTCACGCTTCGCATACTGCAACGTGCAAAACGACTTTTTCTCTCGCGTCGCCATTTCTCGCCATTTTCCTATAAACAAGAAACAGCGCCGTTGCGAGGACTGAATAGAACTTCTGGGTGGGCTTTTAAAACTTTGAACTTTCTTTTATTCAGCGATGCACGGGATGCTGTCTTTTGCAGTTTGTTAGGAATAAATATTTGAAATCTGCTCCATGCTTTTGAATAATCCTGTATATGTACTTCCTTGAGTATCTATATTCGGTTAAACTATTCTGTATCTAAGGTGGGATCGAAATTAGTAAAAGCAGCATCAAACTTGGAAACAGGAAACATATAAGTTGGAAAACTAATAAAACGATTACATAGGACAAGTGAAACCGATAAAACGAATTCAGCCACTCGAGACTTATTATGATAATGGCGGAATGAAACAAACGAGCTATATCAGTCTTGATTGAAATGAAACTACTATCAATGGCTCTTATCGCATATTTAATGTCAATCAACAGGGTCGATCGATTTCAACGGTATCGAATGAATCCATTCCGAATTTCCAATAGTCTCTTGTCACGAAAACTTTTCCAATGAAAATTCATTAATTTTTTTCGCTTTCTTCGCTTCACCTACAAATCAAATGAATGCCGCGATTTAAAACGTAAGATAGGAACAGTTGATTTGCTGCAGCTCCCTGTTCATTTTTAACACGGGAAGTAAATTACGCCACAATTGGAAACGCGTTTGATTTTCGTTTATTAAACAAGAACATCAGAAAAGCAAATGACGAGTCAAAGAAAATTGTCCGATTATGCAAATGAGATACAAATCCAACCCATCATTTCGTTGTTCAAAATGCGCTATAAAAGGCTGAAAGTACTGGAATTTCTACTCTTTCCCTGATTATCTAAATGCACATCCTGCAATTTCCTTACTCGTGCCAACACGATTTACCCGAATCCGAAACCTGGAGAGCCATAGGACGTCTTGAAGCTGGTCAAACACAAACGACAGGAGCATTTGGAACATCCCAGAGTGTGGAATCTTTCAAGAGAGTGGCATAGTAGGAAGAAGACGAGGGCATGGTCGCCCATCTGCCACAACAATAAGAGATGTAATTATTATATGTTTTTTGAGGATTTTTTTACACGCCACACTTCAGATGTTTAAATTTTTTATGAAAATAGGAAAGAAAATTCCACAGCCTGGATTCAAACCAGGAACCTTCTGCTCACCGTGCAGACACGCCAACCAATTGCGCCACTGCGGACATGGAAGCATTAACGCTATCTACATGTCCTTAGGGCTTGTTGGAGCAGTACCCAGTTCGCAGGCAGGGACTATCTTTCCTACTGGCGTAATATTCGTTAAAGAGTAATTATTATATAGTCATCAAAAATTTAAACATCTGAGGTGTGGCGTTCAAAACAATCCTCAAAAAACATATAATAATTACTCTTTACGCCAGTAGGAAAGAGAGTCCCTGCCTGCGAACTGGGTACTGCTCCAACCAGCCCTAAGGGCATTAGATAGCGTTAATGCTTCTATGTCCGCAGTGGCGCAATTGGTTGGCGCGTGTGCACGGGGAGCAGAAGGCTCCTGGTTCGAATCCAGGCTGTGGAATTTTCTTTCCTATTTTCATCAATAAGAGATGGCCGCTATTTGACGTTACTGGCAAAGAAGAAACCGGCGCAGCAATGCGACGTAGCTGCAAGGAGAGTTTCTTGCTGCCACTGGATGACGGGTATGTACACAGACAATACGAAATCGGCTCCGTCGTTGGACAGTATGCCCAGCGACCAATAGCATCATTCCGTTATTTGCAGAACACCGTAGAACTCGTAGAAGTTGGGCGGATGAGCTCGTCATTGGACCGTGATCAGTAGTCAACTGTGTTCTTCTCTGATGAGTCAAAGTTCAGTCTTCAGTCTGATAATTATCGTGTTCTGATCTGGCATAAACGAGGAACACCGGAGAATCCACGTTTCGTGCGATATAAAGACTCCTTCTGTGTGGTGGAATCATGCGTCGGCTGGCATCATCATCAGTGGTAGTACCGGCCTCCACGTCATCAGAATCGGATCGCTTACTGCTGTCAGATATCGAGATGAGATCCTCTACCAGTGTTGCTCTAGCTGGACCAGTGGAAACAACTTTCTTTTCATGGACGATAATGCAAGGCCCTCACCATGTACATCTCGTCAATAACGTGCTTCAGGAGGCAGGAATCAAAAGCATAATCTGGCTTCTACGTTCTAGAGATCTGAATCCCATTGAACATACTTGATATACTCTGGCAAAACGTCTGGCAAACCGTCCAATGCCTCCCACAACACTTCTTGACCTGGAGCAAGAGTGGCAGAGGATCTCACAAGAACTGCTGGACCATATGATCTTGTCCGTGCCTCATCACTATCAGTGTGTTTTGGCAGTCCAGGGTACCATACACCCTATTGACCAGTCAATATATGGCATTCTCGTCTAGTATGACATTTTCTGTCCCCCCTATCAATATGTCACTTGCTACGCAAAACGATAATTGAGTTTGCATCTCATTTGCATAAACGGACAACTTTCTTTGACTTGTCATTTGCTTCTCTGATGTTCTTGTTTAATAAACAAAAATCAAATACTTCTTTTTTATCGCTTCATTTTGAAATATTCCCTAATTTTGTGAGCCGTGTACTATTTGACAAATATGATTTGGAATCTACTGTACAGATTTCATCTTCCAATTGTTATCTGAAAATTAAAAATAGAAGCTTTCCAATATAAAATAGATCAGAAGAAACTGAGTACTTTTGACTTTATTCCCGCCTTTCATTATGTATTTTGCTAAAGGCGGAATAAAGTCGAAACTAGTCAGTTTTATGAAGCTTCCATGTTATAGGTGACTACACAAAGAAATCTGCATTTACTGAAATGTTAGCTGCTTTTATAAATTCAGTTGCCAAATTATTTGGCGCACGTCATTTCCCAAGAAAGTGGATTATTCTGGTGACGCGGTCATGCGGTAAATATCTTCTGATCGTTGATTTGAATAAGTAATAATTAATTCTGAAAACTTTGCGTGAGTTACGGTTCTGAGCGACCTCGAAGGGGCATGAAAGTTTTGAGGTTTTCTCAAACGACTTTTTGCTAAATCGTATCGAGGAAACCAAAATATTTAGCCTATAGAAAGGTTATGGTCGGAAGTAGATGCTTAATGACAGGGAACCTACGGAAAATGAGCATGGTGGTAAAATCCTAAAGCCCTACAACAATCGTCAAATAAGAGCTATTACAAACAAGGAATGCCAAAGAACATCTCCGAACGAATAATACGCCGAATATTGGAAAGAATGGGTATTTACTGATGATGACAGCTATTAGAACTACTTCCTTAGATTACAGGAATAATTGCCGAAACTGTGGATACCGACGTATAAAAAATGGAACAAAAAACACTAGTCCACATCAATTCTTTTTATTTCTTCAGATGCGCATTTCGGATTTCACAAAACCTTCATCAGTGAATCAAAAAAATTCCTTAGATCAAAAACAATTCGCTGCCATTCGGTCTGTGAATGCCGCCCTCTTACGAATCGGGATTTCTAATAAATATTCGGATATGACTTCAATAGCACGAAACGATATACCCCTCATATTTAATGATAAAGTTACAGGCAGGTGGAGAATCGATCATGGTGTGAAAAATGTTTTCGCGATAAAATTTGGCGTAAACCTTGAACGTCAGAGCTATTGTAAACGGCCAGATTCGCCGGCTAATTATCTGAACTTTCTTGTCAACCAGATTCATCCGTTCATGCTCCATAAGGCTTGATTTGCATCCGATTGGTTCAATGAGCATAACTATGAATTCGGTATTTTTCACTGACCATAGCAATCTCCAGATCTGCATCCGATCGAGCATTTGTGGAATGAGGTTGGCAGAGGCATCCGCTTTCGAAATTATATGCTCTCCAATCTGTAGGAGTTCTCAATCTTCGAGGAAAGGGGTAAAATACCTGAAGACTGTTTTCGGTAACTTGTGCAGTTCATTCGCCGACGAATTCGATCGGTAATTGTAGCTAGTAAAGATCCATCATGATATTAGGTGGCGTATTTAATAAATGGTACGATGAAGAATAAGCACTGTAGAAGATAGACAATCTTTCTTATTCAGGAAAAAATGCATATACAGGGCGAGCAAAAGTCTGTTACCCCCTTCCTACCTTATATACCAATGTAGTTACGCAAATTCCGATGAATAGGAACTTGAAGGTGCAAATTAGGACACATCCAAATTCTATCTCGAAAACCGTAAGGGATACACAAAAAATTCCACTTGCACGTTTGTTCAACAGCAAATTCCAAACAAAAAGAAAATATCACCAAAATCCGATGAGTGGATCACCCACAATCCTCATCGTAGGCTCTGCAACATTAAAACGTTGATTCTGTCAAAATTGAGGCAAGGGATGAGTGGCCATAGGAGGAAACAAGAGCAACAGAGTCCAAAGATCCTGGGTTCAAGTCTCGGAAGTAACCACCGAGTGTTTTTATTTTCTTCTGAATACCATTTGCCAAGCATGCTAATTATTTCTTGCATCATCCTCATCCTTTTCTGGAAAGTTCCACAATTTACCATAAAGTCACTAGTTTCCTGTGCAATTGGTATAAAAAGGCATGTTGAAGCTGAGAAAAAATCAGACCAAAGCAAGATGGCACAGTACACTAACCAGGAAATGATCAACATGGTCCTCTGCTTTGGTGAGACGAGACAAAATTATCATGCAACAATTAGGCATTGTTGAAATGTGCGGAATTATGCTACACATGCGTATGGTGCGGAATTTTGTATGGTGAAAGTGGACATCACATTGAACACTATCTGGATTGATGAAAAGATTTACTTTGTATCAGATGACTGTTTGTAAGCAAAAAACAGTAGAAGAACCAATTGTCCTGTCTTAATTACATCATATAGTTCGTCAATTCTTTGGCTACAAAAATTTACTTTTCGACATAATCTCCATTCACGTCTATGGCCTTCCACCACTTTTTGATCACTAATCTCCTTGTTCGGACGATGCACCCAACAACACACAGTGCTTTTATCGACTGCGATGTCTCCGTAGATATTCTGTAAGCGCTTGTGAATATTTGTTACTCTCTCTTTATCGGCCAATGGAGGTTCAATTACCTTTTTTGTTTTGAAAACACCTACCCAAAGATTCCAAAGCTAGCTGTTTCATTGCTAACTAGCCAAAAATGCTGAAACTACAGTCTATCCCAAAAAGATAGCTGGTGTAGCTTTTTTTGAAAATAGCAAAGAAAATATCAACAGAATCACATTTTATTTTACGAATGGTTTAACAATCTTAAAATAAAGTAATTTATTATGTTTTGAAGAAGATTCCATTTTCTGGAAAGAGGAAATAAAAAGAAAAGTAAAAACGGACTATCCCAAAATGATAGCTGGTTAAACAAAAAGTGCAATAAAATATAAATTTTAATATTTATTCTTTCCTCCTTTGACTTCGATAAGTTGAATGCAGCGAATGTGTATTGATTCTAACAATTTATGATTAACATCAATTGGTATTTTTTCCCATACGTCAATTATTGCATTTTTGAGAGATGCTGTACAACTGTACTGCCTGCCATCTTTATACACCTCTCTAATCATAATCCCTCAACCATTTCGATCGGATTGAGATCTGGAGATAGAGCAGGCCATGCCATAACGTCCAATTTTTTTAACGCAAACCATTTTCTATTGGCATTTGCAACATGTACAGGGGCGTTATCTTGCTGGAACACCGGTGTTTCACCTGATATCTTCAGTACAGGAAGAAGAGCACCTGCCAACATCTTTCTGTAACTTTCAGCATTCATTCGTCCACCTACAACTATGAGCTCTGTTTTGCCTAGTCCGCCAAATGCCCCCCATGTCATCACGGAACCACCAATGCCTTTTTTTGAAGAAGTGTTGTTCATGGCGAATGTCATGCCAATAACTGTGAAATCCGTCAGGACCGTCTAAATTCCACTTCTTTTCACCAGAAAAGATAACATTGAACCATTCGTACGTCCAGGTTACGTGATCTACAACAAATTTTTTTCTTGCTTGGAAGTGGTGCATCTTCCACGCAGGTTGCACTTGACCTGTTTAATACATAAACAAGAACCCATTACATATAATATTGTATGCTGTTGTATATGCTATACCTTTAGTGTACTCAACATTGGGCATTGATTTTAGGACTCTCCAAACTGTCATTCTTGAGGTTGCGATGGCACAGAAGCAGCTAATTTTCTTACAGACGTTGGGGTTTTAACCATTTCACGCATCAGAACCCTTTTATCTCGTCCAGTAAGGGGAGGGGGTCTTCCAGATTGTTTTCTTTTGGCCATAGTAACTATTTTTTCAAGTAATTATAAATAACTTTTTCAGAATGTTGTAACTGTACGGCAATTTCTTTTACAGAGACATGTCTTTGCCGAAGACCGTCAATTTCCCCTTTGCCGAAGAATATTTTACCACAACCCATAACTAGTAATGATAAATCATTCTTCAGCTGGAATTCATATTCTCTCCCACTGGCTATCATTTTGGGACAGTCCGTTTTTAGTTTTCTTTTTATTTCCCCTTTCCAGAAAATGGAATCTTCTTCAAAACATAATATATTACTTTATTTTAAGATTGTTTAACCATTCGTAAAATAAAGTGTGATTCTGTTGATATTTTCTTTGCTATTTTCTAAAAAAGCTACACCAGCTATCTTTTTGGGACAGACTGTACATCAACTAATGCAGGATACTACGCATTAGTAGTATATTTTTCCAACAAAAATTGGCTAAGAAAAAAAATCTGTTTCATTACTTATTAAATGCCCTTCACATATTTGAGGATACATACCTAGCACACGTCTTAACACGAGTGCTATTATGACTACGTATATGACCTTTAAAATATGTTTGACGTAAATTTCGATATTACCATATAGAAAATATCAAAGAGTTATGGGTATTTTTTATAAGTTTGTGAATTTGAATTAACTTTTCCGTTGAATTACCTTCATAGATATGTTATTTAACGACATAAGAATTTGTTCATAACATATTAAAAGCAAGCAGTACTTTTAATTATATTCTTACTATTGCCTATAATAAAGAGCTACATACGTAATTACATTTTTTGTTGGTACTCGCATTAATATTTCAGTCCACTTACAAAGATTTATTATGCATCTTTCATAATTTTATTTAATTATCAATTACTCTCCTTTCATTTACCAATCCTCATATCATGTTTTTCTCATTAAATTTTTTAATCCTCGCAATGAGTTTCCCTTCTTCTATTTTCATTTTAAATGTTTTCAATATCATATTAATAACGTTGTTTTCTTTATTCAATTTCTTCAGATTAGCTGACAGTTGAGATCCCCGGAAAATTAGGGAAGATAAATTGCGGATTGAAAAGAGGCGTCTCAATGGGCCACCAACCGGATTGAATGATGAGACGAAAGGGTTTGCGTTCGATCGGTGTTCTCATCCTAAGCCACCTCTTGCAATGTGTCACAACAGTCCTGGTAGAAGGTGAGTTACATATGGGGAGGGAGGATAGGAAGGAAAAAGAAAGCTCTTTAAATATTTACATTCGATCTCTTAACTTAAGCGAAAAACACCACTTTGCTTTAAACAAGATGGACAATGTTTTTCTTTCTTTCGAATAACTTTCTTAAAGCATAGCGTCGGTGTTTATGAATAAATTGAATAATTTACAAACAGTTTTTAAGTTCACCACTGTGAGATCAAATTAGTGATTTATGAACAAAATTGCAATTGCAGCTCATCAATAATGCATCGGCGTTTAACCATTCCTCTCCAAGCCCATTAATGTCAACCGTGAAGCTTTCGCTGTCAAATTACAAACGATTAACTTCAACGATATCATAGGAATGGATGGTCTTTAAATAATCCAGCTTTTTTATATAAGCGGAAAATTCCGTAAGCAATTATGAAATAAAATATTAAAACAATCAATAGGTAACTCTGAAAAAAAAATGTGAATTATTTAAATTGAAATATGAGGAGGGAAAAGCACACAGATGTAAAGATGGCAGCTTAAGTTTACTTAATCATTGAATTGTTTTTTAATTTTTTATTAAGTTTTTTCGAAAGAAAAGGCAGTCGTCATCTTTATAATAAAAACACTGCGCAAAGAACACAAAGCTAACTCTGGAGAGAGATGGGGGGAGGGGGCGTGGAAGAAATAATAACTGAGGTTTAGTTCCATTGCCATAGCTACTTCTTCCTATAGAACCGAGGTTCACTGATGCGGAAAAAAATTAATTGCCAAGAGACAGTGCTTTTGTTTTTGAAGGTTTCGAGGGACGAAAAGGAGGAGGTGGAGGCGGGAAAAAAAATGGAAGGAAGAAAATTGGATGGGGGAGGAGTGTGAAAGAAAAGAAAAATCTCCTGTAACTTGCCCGTTTATTGGGAGAAAAAGACCGGCACGGTTGAAACGAAGTGACCGGGAAAATTGCCTTTTTCTCTGCTGCCCATGTCCATAAATTCGGTCGCAGTTTTCGAGAGCAACAGTTATGACCTGGGCGAGTGAGAAAAAGGGAAGATCGAGCCTCTGGCGGCTGCAAACCGAGGGAACAAAAGGCAAATATGGGAAAGAGAGATGGAGAGGAGAGGGAGGGATGACGTTGGCGGCCAGATGAGGTTTACGCGGCTATCTTTTGCACTGACCGTAAATGGTGAATTACGGAGTTGGAAGGGCAAATAGAAAATATCTACGAAGTGCCAGCAGAAGCGCTAACCAGCGGGATTTCACTCGGAAAATGAAATTACAAAAAAGAAGAGCTTCAGGCGTAAAAGAAAATAAATTATCGATACAAAAAAAAAAAGCTTGCGCTGGACGGCATTTGATGATCGAATGTATTACGTGTCAACAGGGTTCTCAAAAACAGAATTCAAAATTTATTTCATATCGATATATGCATTAAAGCTAATAATAATAAATTATACTTACAGAACAGTGCACCGAGGCTTTAGGAATGGAATCTGGTGCTATCAAGGACGAAGACATTTCAGCCAGTTCATCCTATGATTTGGAAAGTGTTGGGCCTCAGAATGGCAGGTAAAGTTCTAAACAATTCCCATGCATAATTAAATTAATATAATGTCTAAATAGCAAATACACATGTTAAATCAATTATTTTATCTATGTGATTCTCCCTCTCACTTATAATTTAAATCAGTCTACCAATTAATTCATTTATTTATAAAAGGTATGTCATATTATGTCTGTATAAAGTTACATTTTAATTCATCATATTCAAAAGTTATACACGTTCTGATTCATTTCAGTATTATAGATGCTTCTAGAGTTGATTTCAAGTACTGATGCATTGATATTGCTCACTTTAATCATTTTTGAACCTCCTGTAACTGGACATAAATTTGAGAATTACTTACTAAATAGAACGTTATGGATTGAATTTTAGTCCCTTAAACATGTATGTGGGTCAAAAAAAAAAGCTTATTAAATGCACATTTTTCAAAAACTGTATACCCACAGTCTAGTTGATTGATTCGTTTTATGTTTGGACGCGTTAGCATCTAGGTCACTTTGCGCCTTTCACATGGTTAATGTCTTTAAGCATTCTTGGGGACGATACAACCATCCTTGGATGGCATTCGAACCGGCAACCCGACGGATTTGAAACTGTAAAGCCTGTCGAATAGCATACCCATAGGAGTAGAAGCAGAGAGATATGGATAAACGTAATTACAAAATATGAGGCTTGGGTAATGACCGAAAGAGTGCGATCGCGGGTACAAGCGGCGAAATGAGATTTCTGAGAGTGTGGCAGGTGTTACCCTACTAGATAGAGTGCACGCAGCACAATAAGGGAGCCTTTAGGTGTTGAGCCGCTACTTCTCCGCATTGAGAGATCTCATCCACGTGATACGGATGCCACAAACTGGTCTTCCTAGCCAGTTGTTATTTTCCAAACCGATGGGTAAGAGACCAAGGGGTCGGCCTAGAACCAGGTGGCTAGACTAAATGGAGAATCTGGGTTCGAGTCGCTTGGGTATTACTAGGGAGGACATGCGCCTGATGGCGGAAGATCGCGATCGCTGGAGATCCTCCATAGGGCTGCTGCCCCCGCGACCCTAACGGATAAGCGGGTTTGAAAAGTAAGTAATAAGTACAAAATATATGATGTTACCAGATATATATATTCGAGAATTAATTTTATACCTATTCAATTTAACATTTTCTTTTTTTGATGGAGTTAAGCTTAATAAAATTTTAAGAACAACATGAGAAAAATATTACCATCTATACCCGAATATTGACCGTTTCGATAAAAAAACAACGCGTCACAGGAAACCACGTGACCGATCCTACGAGAGCCCTTACTAACTTCCGTTTCAGAGGATTTAGTGCATGTAACTACAGTGTAGTTTAAATTACAAGTGTTTATACAATTATTAGGCGATTTTTCTGTTTAAATTATGTCAAGCAGATATTTTAAAAGTTTGAACGGCATAGCCAGCGAACGGTATAAGCAGAAATTAATGTTTGAAGAGCACAATTTGCCAGATCCCATGGATGATATGTTAGAAACGTTTTTCAAGAACGACGTGAATTCGTGGCCTACAGTAACATCACTCGATCTTACGATTTCTTTGCGAAACGAATATGTTTCTATGCCAAGGATGATTATAATTATCTTGTAAGTGGGAGAGTAAAAGAAATCCTCGTGTATCGTGTCAAGGAGCTACAGGTGAGTGAACGATTTAAGCCTATTGATTTTTCGTGCTAACTTTAATACAGTTTTTACAAATTGGGTTCATACAGTTTTACATGAATTTCATACATCTCTAAATAAATTTAATACATGAATGAAATACGATAAAATGAATTATATTTTAAGAAATTTAGGCGAGAAAAAAAATAACGAAAGTTCCGTGACGGTGTACGTTGAATGATGGGCGGCCAGGCCGATATGAATTTTAGCTGAAGTTCATCGTCACGGAAATTTCGTGATTTTTTTCCTCGGATAAATATCTTAAAAGATAATTCATTTAAATCCTATTAAATTCATTTAAAATTGTATTAAATCTATTTAGAAATGTATGAAATTTATGTAAAACTGTATGAACCCAATTTGTAAAACTGTAGCTCCTTGACACGATACACGAGGATTTCTTTTACTTTCCCACTTACAAAGTAATTATAATCATCTAATGAAGAGTATATAATTATAATCATCTATTTAGAGTTTTTCATTTGTTGAATGATGAGTGGCCAGGCCGACATGAATGACCGCCCGTTAGCTGAATTTCATCGTCACGAAACTTTCGTGATTCTTTCTTGCATAAATTTCTTAAAATATAATTTCGATAATATGATAAATCATTTACATATTAATTAGGTATGTTACAATAATAAATTCAGAACATAAACGCGATGGGGCTGATCGATGTCAGCCGAGAAAATTAGGGGATGCTACACGGGATTTTTACCGATTTTAAATAACGCTTCGTTTAAATAAATATAATGCGTGTTTTAGTTCAGTGTAAACGGAGTTTAAGTATTAAATAAAATAAAAAAATTTTTTTTATTGTAACCTTGTTTTAGTCAATTTACCGTAAACTTTTTATTATTTTAATTCAATTACAGAAAACAACCTTGTAACATAAACAAATAAAACAAACGTAATAAGAGTAACACTTAACCGTCGTGTATTAATTAATTACACTGTAATTAAACTAAAATAAATACAATAATACTAAAAATATTTATTCTTCCGTATTTCTGTACTGAGGGGGTAAAATTGTATTAAATTCACTTAAAAATGTATTAAATCTATTTGATACAACACAACACTTCACTACACAGTATTGTTTAGCATGGAAAAATGGCGACGCCGGAAGTGTGGCTGGGCTTCAGAGGCCAACTGATGTCGCTACCGCCACCTGCATAGAGCTTTCCTCGAAAGGGTCAATAGGACGATTTTAAATTTAATACGATTCTAATTTTTTTAACCTATCCACTTAGAGAAATAAATTTCTCAAATTCCGGAAGATAGTATAATTTTTCGGGACAATTTTTGGGGGAAAATGGCTTTTTATCAATGGTATACCACGGCACACAGTGCGGCTGAACAACACCTCTGGGCGATTTAATTGAATTAGAAAGCAGTTATTTGAAATTTAAAAACAAGGAAGATGAATGGAGTGACTAAAAAAAAGATGAACGTACTTATATTGTAAAGAAAACTTTATCATAATGTTGCAGTTTCCTACTTCTTATTTATGTGAATTGGTTCTATGCATTAACAGCTATTAAAAATAACAAAAGAGAGGAATTTTGTTTTTCTAGAGGATGACTTCACGTGACAACAATCACGCGAACCATGCCTTTTTCTATTTCGTTCACATAAACGTGAATCAACCACTGTATAAGTAATACAGGGTGAACACAAATGATTGAAGCGGTTTCATTATTTTATTTAGGTGTATGTACAAATTTGTAAAATGTCCAACCTCATTGATATAAATGTTATGTCGTATAACACGTATAAAAACTGTAAATGAGAATGTTCGGCTTTTATTACAACCCCCAGCCAAAAGTTAAAGACCACCTGCAAAAAAAAACAAAAAAACAAAGCAATGTTCCTTAGAATTGTTTACTCTTTAAATAATGGTGTTTTCAATTTGCTGACATTTTTATCAAGTAATACAGATCTTTCCTAACACGTGACAATGTGAAATTTGAGGATTTGTTGCTTCATTCCATTGTTACTGAATAAATTGAACAAATAGACAAAGGCAAAGTTTTAGACCACTCGTTTTTTAATGACAAAAGTATCAAGCCATTCTCATTTTACACTAAAAGGGAGTAAGGGATAAAAAAATTACTCTCTAACGCCAATATGCAAATTTTTAATAAGCATAATCAAAAAAAAAAAATGATTTCAACTCGTGTTTAAAAGGGATCGCATCAATGCAAAGAGAATGACAATGCCTTAACCATGGGACGAAGCAAACAACTTTCGGACGACCTAAAGATGAAGATCATCGAGTCTTTTCGTGAAACAAAATCACAGAGAGAGATTGCCAAACAGATACACATCAGCCAAACAGCCGTTCAACACATCATCAAACAATTTAAGCTGACTGGGGAGTGTGACAAATGCGAAAAGGTCTGGTCGTCCGAGGAAATCAACTCAACGAGACAACAAAAGTCTACGATACATTGTTAAAACCAAACGAAATGCATCTGCTGCTGAGATGGCGAAAAAATGGAAGAAATTTAGTATAGAAGTGTCTCCAAGGACTTTTCGCCGACAACTCTCTTCAATGGGCTACTCATCATGTCGTGCCAAAAAGAAACCTTAATCACACCAAGGCAAGCCAAAGTGCGTTTCCAATGGGCTAAGCAACACCTAGGATGGACAACGGATGACTGGAACAAGATGATCTTTTCCGACGAGTCCCGAGCGTGCTTGGGATTTGGTGACAACATTGAAACGCGGTTTGGAGAAGACCAGAAGAAAAGTTTAACAAGGACTGCTTGCAATCATCAGTGAAGTTTCCTGACAGTGTAATGATATGGGGATGCTTCTCATCGCCTGGGTAGGAAAGAAATACTGGAGTATCATTTGTTTCCAAATATTGAAGATCAGTTTGAAGATACAAAAACATTTTGTTTCAACAAGACAATGCTTCCTGCCATAAATCCAAGCTTGTGATTGAATTTCTGAGAGAATCTAATGTTCCGTATTTTGACTGGCCACCCAATAGCCCAGATATAAACCCGATCGAGAAATTGTGGGATGTTTTGAAACGAAAAGTTGTAAAGGAAAAGCCGATGAACAAAAATGAACTGGGATTTGCTATTCACAAAAGTGCTGGAAGCAAATAACAGTGAATGATTGTGAAAATTCAATTGATCAAATGCCAAAAAGAGTTATTGCTGTTGTAAAGGCCAAAGGTGGGCCAACTAAGTATTAAATGTAAATTGGTCTAATACTTTTGTCATTAAAAAGAGTGGTCTAAAACTTTTGCCTTTGTCTATTTGTTCAATTTATTCAGTAACAACAGAATGAAGCAACAAATCGTCAAATTTCAAATTGTCACGTGTTAGGAAAGACCTTATTACTTGATAAAAATGTCAGCAAAAATTAAAAACACCATTATTTAAAGAGTAAACAATTCTAAGAAACATTGCTTTGGT
Source organism: Rhysida immarginata (assembly GCA_023313115.1). Taxonomy (NCBI): domain Eukaryota; kingdom Metazoa; phylum Arthropoda; class Chilopoda; order Scolopendromorpha; family Scolopendridae; genus Rhysida; species Rhysida immarginata. The sequence continues at coordinate 736,378 of JAHWFO010022370.1, forward strand.
TTTTATTGCAGGTGATCGTAAACTTTTGGCCGGGGGTTGTATATTTTTCTGGTTTTGTTTTGCTGCTAATGGATTTTTTATTTACTATTTTGTACTTAATTTATTTTTTCTGCATTTTTTCCTGTATATTATGGTTTAGTATATCTTGGCAAATTGTAATTGGGCTTTTACTTATAGTATTAAAAAAAAAAAATAAACTTACAAACACATCATCATAAAACAAGTTTTTTTTTACATGTCCGCGCAGACATATGTTTCCACTTGCGGCCGCTATACGGCTACAGTTGCAAAGTTGATAGATCGGTCATGTCGGAAATAAGGATCAGGAAAGCTGCCATGGCCTCCACGCTCCCCTGACTTAACCCCCTTGTGACTTTTTTTTATGTGAAGGACTGCCATTATCGGTTGATTTGGGGGCTTGTATCACGGATCATTTGCTCAAATTGACAGGAACATGCTTCAGGGACTAAAGGGACACATATCGTGGACAGGAATATAACAAAAAATAACTTGATAAATTTTGCTGTATGTACTTGTAAAATTTTGTGATGATATCCTATAATATTAAACGAGCTAACTTTATATGTATATCGTGCTTTTTTCGGAAACAGCTCTGACGATTTTAACGAAAATTGGGTGTTTTTGGTACCAGAAATTCATTGCGCTAGGTCCCATGTCCGTAAAAAAATCGGTAAATGGCACTTTTCAGATTATGTAACATAATTGAATTTTTATTAATTACCTCGGGTATTCATCAAGTTACAAAATAAGGACCACAGGGAGGTTATTATGTCACTTTTTACGTCGTACCTCCCAGCGTTAAAAGTTACCCCCCCCCCTCAATATACTTAAAAAATCATTTTCGACGTAAAATTTCTCGTATATTTCGATAGTTTTATTAGTTTTTGGAAAAGCTGGAAAGTTGGTTCTGGAATGTTTTTAATACATTTTATGATTTTCAAGGAAACGTTGGTTTTCTAATTTACTGCCCTTTTTTTGACTACCGTATTATACCACAGCCAACAATGATAAGAAGATAGCCTGCCCATTTGCCTTCAAACGATGTCCCAAAAATCTAGACGCAAATGGAAAGATTTAGCACCGCCTAGCGACAAAATTTAATACTGTTTCAATCGCTTATGCTGTCAAGTAATGAGAAATGTTAAAACTTAATAACGATTGCTTGATTTTTCATATAGAAAACTGAAGTTCTTTGCTATTTTTTTGTCAAGGTGTGAATGGGCAGGCTTTCCATATTATTTTAGGCTATGGAAGACTGAAACTGTTAAATTTTGTCTAATTCTTGCCATTTGCGTTACATTTTTTGGGACACCGTTTGAGGAAGGCCGATTGGGCAGGTCATTCTCTTACATTCTTCTCTATCATTGTAGGCTATGATTGTACGTACAATTTTATATCGTTAGTTTCTGTTATTCTATTAAATGAAACCATTCAATCATGTTTATTTCATTGCATACTATATCAATGTTGAAAGTCATTATTCCTACTAATTTCTTCACAAATATTCCAAACATAGAATTTTCACCCGGTCACCCGGTACTGTTGAATGATAAACCTTCAATAAAATCATGAAAGCACTTTTCAGTCATTTTGGTTCACTCTGTATATTCTATACAGAACCGATAAACAGTTTACTTAATTTTTAGTGCCATTAACATCTCAAGAAATAGTTGGATTTAGAATTGAAACGGGAGAATTTTTTTCACTTAATTAATATTTTAGTCTTTTTTTGCATTATATTTCAAAACGAATTAAAAATTTAAATAACACTTAAATAAACATAAAAATTTTAATTCCAACAAACTAAAACATCAAATTTTAAATTCCAAAAAATTAAATTTAAATAAACAAACATATCGTATGTTGAGGCCTTCTTTTTAAAAATTTTTCTACATATTTCTCGAAATAAGAATTTTAAATTTGATATTGTCATTTATAGCATTTGTAATTATCTTAACCTCCAATTCGTTTGATATTTGAAATTGTTAAATCTTCAGTTTTGTAAATAATTTATGTTTAGGCAATTAAAAAAAAAAGTAAAAAATAATTATTCTTGATTTTTCCTCTCAACGTTTTTGCTTTTCATTAAAAATTTAATTTGGAGGGCACGGCAGTGTCCTCGCCAAGTCGAGCAAGCACAGACGTAACATCCTTTTCAGGAAGCAACTCGGCGTACTTTTGATCCTACATATCTTTGTGCCAGAGTTGCATAGAAACCTGAAATTTTTTAAATATAGAGTACTTTGCAAATGAAACTGAATTTTCAAATATTACGTTTCTATCTGTTCTAGTTCATAAGATACAAGAACTCAAAATATCATTATTTAGACACTGACTCACTGATCGATCATCAAAAATCTGAGGTACTTTCCGCGGTCCTAAAAACTTGAAATTTGGCATAAAGATAGTGGTTAGGGTACAATGAAGGGAAAAATTTAAAAAATCAGAATATAAAAGTGTTAATGGTTAAAGGTCACTGCCAAACATCAATTAACCTGCACCGGAATGGCTATTATGCAATTGGTGACGATATTGCTTGCAAGCGTGAAGCAATTGATCTCGACATTGTTGGCCAATTGTTAAGAGTGAGAAACAATAGCAACTCCGAGATATGACTTTTATTGGAAACTTTTGTTAATCTGGAGGAATGGCATTTATTAAAACCAGATTAATGTCAAAATATTTTCAATTTCGGTTAAATCAACAATATTTAATGATGCTAATATTCGTCATTTAGGTTCTGGTATTTTTTATAAAATGAATTGCGTAAATCGAAAAGAAAAAATTACAACTGAACACTACTTTCAAATGCTTAATAAATAAAGATGAGCTAGAAGGCGATTTGACTGCAATATTTGGTCGATTGTAAAAGACGGAACAATTTTGAAAAAGAAAAAAAAAACGAGAAATGACATCAATTGCATGACACAAAATTATAATCCTTCAACATGGTTCCTTACCTTAAGTCCTTCTGAATGGATACGGAGTGATTTAGTGGAACACATTAGGAAAGTCAACAGGATACGGCTAACAAAAATATCATACGGCCAAGTCTCAATTTCTCGTTTCATAGATAATAAGTTTAAAGCCACGTCGGACTTCATTACACCATCTGACGAGCCACTTGGTAAGGTCGAACATTACTTTTGAAGACGTAATACCAATCTCGAAATGCTCAATAATTTCATTTGATATCGTGGGTTAAAGATGCCCCAATTCTTCACAAGTCGCCACTTGAGGAGGTAGATCATTTGTATCAAAGTATGTCACGTGAGCCATACTTAACAAGAATCTTTCGCCTACTCTTAATCAACGGGTCGTGTCATGTCAAACTCTCTAACACTGTTTGCGACAAAAGAACACTAAAAAGGTTAAACTGTATTTCATTTTGGATTCCCACATCAAATTCTGAAGCACTTACCGTAACAGATATCGTAGTCAGTAGCTGCAAAAAAGCATTATCATCTAATAATCACTATAATATTGTGCGCAAAAAAACCTGAGATATGATTAACGAATACAATCCTGCAATGTTGCTCGCATGGAATTGTAACAAATATCCAGTTCGTGGGAGAAAAAAACAGCTATCCTGAATTATTATGTAACAACATACACCACAAAAAGCGAAAAACAAACGCAACTGATATAAATTCTACTAAGAGTTTAAGAAGTCGTTGATACAACATCGGACTATGGGTATTGTCGAATCGGTCGTGTGGAGCTTTGGAGGCAAGTGACACTTTGCTTAGAATTCCACTGTACGGGATTGATCCTCAAAAGTCGAAGACTGTAAGAAGTATCTGAACAGAAGAGATTGACCATATCTCAAACCATTTATTTCTACCGGGTCGAGTCCCATTATTATGATCACCCCCTACGTTTGTCTTCGGGGTTGTCCAGACGAGGAACTATGTCACGTGTTCGGAATTGGTTAGGTGACTATGTAAGGTAAGTGTCCATTATGTTAAAAACATATTACTCATAGCTGCAACGGGTAAGAAAAGTGATTTATCAGATCTGGAAAAGGGGAATGATAATCGGCTTTCGGGACAAGGGTGGCAGTATTTCGGAAACCGCGCAGTTTGTGAACTGTTCTCGTGCTGCTGTAGTTAAAGTGTACCATGACTGGGAAAATGGGACCGTTCACCATAAACGGTATGGAAACTGTGGAGCACCACGTGCCATTGATGAGAGAGTGAACGTCGGCTGGGAAGGTGTGTGAAGGCCAACCGTAGAGCTACAGTGGACCAACTTACCGCTCAACCAACGAGGGTGCTACCAGACATGTCTCTAAAACCACAGTATAGAGGACCCTGCTACGTATGGGCCTCCGCAGCAGATGGATGGTTACTGCACCCATGCTGACGAAGGTTCATCGCCAAAATCGGCTTCAATTTGCCCAACAGTACAGAAACTGGACCACTTCTGACTGGAAAAAAGTTGCCTTCTCCGATTAATCACGATTTCTGCTCCACAGAAGTGACGGCCATTGGCGGGTGAGGCGAGAAACCTCCGACAACAAGCATCCTGCAACCATTGTTGGGCGAATACAGGCTAGTGGCGGCAGCGGCATTGTGTGGGGAAGTGTTCTCATGGTATTGTCTGGGCCCACTGATACCTGTGGAAGGCACTCTCAACCGATTCGGTTATTTATACCTAATTGCAGATCAAGTACACCTATATGTGGCGAATGTCTTCCCACAGGGGGATGGCACGTTCCAGCAAGACAATGCGACATGTCATACGGCTGCAATTGTTCGGGGTGCTTTGAGGAGCACGACCAAGAGTTCCAAGCACTACCCTGGCTCCGTAATTCCCCAGATCTCAACCCAATCGAGAACCTTTGGAATCACCTCGATCGTCATGTCCATGCTATGGAACAACCACCCTTCAGCAGCTATCGGATGTTTTACTAGTAGAAAGCTACCAGAATCTTATTGACTCACTCTCATGCCGTCTGGCTGCTGTCCGTGACGCTAAAGGCGGTTATTCGGGATATTAGCTAGTGGTCATAATAATGTGACTCGACTCTGTATGACTTTACTTCTTATGTTCAAACTATGTCGAACCTTAGGAGAATGAGGATGATTCGGGCAGACGTGAGGAGTTCTGTACATGGGCTCTGGAAACTATCGACTGGATCCTTCATTTGCACATAACATTGCGTTCAGTGACGTGGTAAACCGTCAGAACATGAGATATTGGATGGATATGAATTCTCGTTGGACAGATATATTGAAAGTCGTTGGTGATAACAAAGTTATGGTGTTGTTGTGGGATATGGGGCACCCGTTTCATTCGACCATTTTCATAGACGGTATCTTAAATGCTGATGATACTGCCATCTTGGCATGGGCGCACCAGCCATCTCACGTTATCATTCGGCTGCAGAACGCCTTGAAGAAGTTCGAAGACTGGTTTAATTGCTGGAAACTGAGTCTTAACGTCGGAAAATGCAAAGCCGTGTACTTCAACAAAAAGCTTAAGTGTCCTCCGGATTCCCTGGTTCTATTTAATAAGAAACTCGAATGGGTTGACAACTACAAGTACCTTGGCGTTATCATCGACTCAAGATTCTCCTGGAATCGTCATGTAACTTACGCTCTGAACAAAGCGAAGAGGGCTAAGTACAGTCTTATAGCTCTTCTGGGTAGAAACAGCGCCCTCAGCATCGACAATAAATTACTACTGTACAAGACAGTGCTTCGGACCATCCTCGTCTATGGTATGCCTGCGTGGGCGACTATATGTAGAAGCAGATGAAGTGAACTCCAGTCGTTCCAGAATATTACCGTGAGGACCATTGCCTAGCCTGGAAGAAGGACAGTAAAAAATCGTTACATCCACTCGGAACTGAACATAACTCACATTGGAAAGTGTATCCAAGATTTCCTGATAACATGGTGCAGACGATGAAGAGCCATGACAATGACCTGGTGGCTGGAATACTGAATAACCTGCTGGAAATGAAGTGGCATACAAAGTATAGAAAACCAATGCATATTCTTGATGTCTACTTCAAAGACATTGGCAACGTCTCCTTCCCGGATTATTGGAAGATGTGATACCACCCCCTCCCCTTCTCCCTCCCCCTCTCCGACTCTTCTGACAATCGTCAATTTTTTTTTCATAATGTGGAAGACCTCTTGGGGTTAGACAGGCTTCTTGCCTATTTCAGTGTGGAATTTATTCCGGAAGGGTGAGACTTCTGCAAGCACTGCTTACGTCCCACCTGTCTATTGTCGCGAATGCTACAGAACATCACTGTTGACTGATGATGGCAGTTTCCCAATTTTTTTCCAGCAGAATGGTGCATCACTACACTACGGACTTAATATTCGTCAATGGCTACATGGGCAATTATCTAGTCATTGGATTGACCGGCGGGGTCCTGTGGAGTGGCCACCACATTTTCGAAACCTTACACCGCTAATTTGTACCTGTGGCCCACTTGAAACAACGTCTGTATGCTGTGAAAATTCAAAGCAAACGTGATCTTCAGCAATGCATCCCACAGGGCTGTGATAGCATACTTGTGAGCGTGCATAATGAATGGATAAAGCACTTTGAGCTCTCTCTCCAGGAGCAGGGACAACACATTGAACACATCCTTTAGCTTTCGATATCTGTGAACCACAACAGATAACTGAAACCCGATTGCAGGAATGAACTCCTGAGAAAAAACTGATGTTATTTGATATTCCACGTGACCGCCTTCCCATTTAAGAAAATGAACCTTGACCCAAAATGGCAGATATCAACATGGCGCCGAAACTCCAAAACTGTCTAAAATATAGAGCACCTGTCCTATTTCCTGCTAGCATGATCACATTGTTTATTTTACACACCGTTTCCGAAATACAGGTATGTCCTGTGATTCATCCTGTAGATTGCCTCAAGTAAGGTCTGTCCCAAAAATATAGAGACTACAGAAAATATCAGTTAAAAGAAAAACAAATACCGACACGAATAAATTAATATTTTATTGTGAAACTTTATTCATTGTTACATAATTTAAGGAATGAAATTGTTTCAGAAACGTATTTTAAACAATGGGACAAAATAAAAACAAAAAAATAACATTTTGCACTGTCCCAAAAATATAGAGACTTCAGGAAGAAAATGAAAATTACAGAAAATTGAATCTAAATAAAGTTTCCATTTTGTCTTATAACCTTAAAGACACGATTTGGCATTGATAAGATTAGTGACTGCAAGGTCTGAGGGTCCATTTCGTACCAACAATCTTCAATCGCACTTTGCAGTTCAGTAACAGTAGAGTATTGGTGATTGTTGGCATAAACTTTGCGTGTCATGACTCCCCAGAGATTCTCTATAGGGTTAAGGTCCGGAGATCGGGCTGGCTGGCCACTTCATCACATTAATATTTTTGCCCTGAAACCAGTTCCTGGTCGATGCTGAAGTGTGAATGGTGGCATTGTCCTGTTGGAAAACAGCATTTTCCCCACCCATAATTCCCAAAAATGGGACGAGATGTTCCTGAAGAGTGTCCTGGTAACACACACTGTTTTGCCGGCCTTTCAATATGCCCAAACTACTGGTACCATTGAAGGAAAAGGCACCCCAAACCATCACTGATCCACCACCTGCCTGCCTACTGAAAAATGTGCGTGGTTCGTGGCGCAGATCATGCCAGTAGAAGTTATTACCATCTGGCCCATCTAGATTCCACTTCTTCTCATCTGAAAATATCGTTTGGAGCCACTCATCTTGCCAATGCATGTGGCTCTTGGCCCACCCCAATCTTGCATTAACATGTGCTGGAGAGAGAGGTGGCTTCTTTGCCATTCGACGATAAACAATGTTTCCATTGGTTTGTAGGCGCCGGTGAACAGTAGATTTTGAAATTTCATTAGAAAGTTGGCAGCCAATTTGACGAACACTCATGTTTTCACGTGTAGCCAGACATGCAATTCGATGGTCAGTACGCTTAGTTGTGCATTTGGGACGACCGGGCCTCTTCTTTTTCGTGTCATCTTGTTTACCATGGGCTATTATCTTGCATACAGCTGCTTTTGAACGTCCAAGTTCAGCACAAATTTCTTTAATAGTCTTATTTTGTGCCTTCAGCCTCCAAATCTCACATTTCTCATCCAACGTTATTTCTTTTGCTCGAGGCATTTTTTTTCCAAGATTTCCAAGTTGCTTTACTCACTGATGAGTCATTTATTTAAATTAACCCACGTAAAATTGTTAAATTTTTTGGTTGTAGTTGAAGTCTCTATATTTTTGGGACAGTGCAAAATGTTATTTTTTTGTTTTTATTTTGTCCCATTGTTTAAAATACGTTTCTGAAACAATTTCATTCCTTAAATTATGTAACAATGAATAAAGTTTCACAATAAAATATTAATTTATTCGTGTCGGTATTTGTTTTTCTTTTAACTGATATTTTCTGTAGTCTCTATATTTTTGGGACAGACCTTATCTTTCGAAAGGTCTGTGAGTGTACAAGAAACTATGAAGACGACGCTACCATGACAGCAGGATAGAGGAGACAATAGTGATAAAAGTAGGAGCAAGTGTCATATTGAGAAGGAACATTGGTGTAATTGGCTCTATCGGTGTTGTGCAAGGTTTGAAACTGGATCCTGAGGATAAGAAAAAAAAGTTAAAAGGATAGTAATACAAATCCAAATAAGTAAATTGCAAGAAACTGGTGAAAAACAGTAAACTGTATAAAATAAATAAAGAAACCACTATTTTACCAATATTATTTCTGGCACCTCTCGACGACAAACGTCGTCTTCTTCAGTAAAAAACTAGATAAAGAAGATGACGACGTCGTCGTCGAAATGCGCATATGGACATTAAATAATGCTGTGGAAATAGTGGTTTCTTTATTTATTTTATACAGAGAGTAATACAATTCATTAATGGACTTACTCATAAACTCGCTTCAGTTAAGAGTAAATTTGAAATAATTAATAGGGATATGTTCAGCGCAAACATTACATGTGTGGCATTTGCTATAACTATATCATAAACGTCAAAGCCTTAAATAGTAATGATTATAAACTGGAGATGCTCTCCAAGCATAGAAAAATTCTGCGACCTGGATTCGAACCAGGAACCTCGACTATCATGACCGACGCCTCTACCAATTGGCTATCGCAGACACCTGGACAGCCAAGCTGTCTCAAAGTGTCTTAAAGACAACCAAGTTGTCACGGTTGAAAGCCCAATGGGAGACGGGAACCTGGCCCGCAGATCGATAATTTCTCCACTCCAAACCATCAGAAAGTTGATGAACTCACAAGTCAATAATAATAATTATTAACTGGAGATGCTCTCCAAGCATAGGTAATGATTTTTCGATTGAAAAATGGAAGGAAAAATTCTGCGACCTGGATTCGAATCAGGAACCTCGACTATCATGGCCGACGCCTCTACCAATTGGCTATCGCAGACACCTGGACAACCAAGCTGCCTCAAGGTGTCTTAAAGACAACCAAGTTGTCACGGTAGCCCAATTGGTAGAGGCGTCGGCCATGATAGTCGACGTTCCTGGTTCGAATCCAGATCGCAGAATTTTTCCTTCCATTTTTCAATCGAAAATTCATTGTCAAAGCCTTAGTTTGAACAGCCCACTTATAGACATCGGCTCTTCGGTATTCCCGTGTGTGGTCAAGCTTACTTAGCATTATCAAGAGTAAAAAGCCTGAGCAGCTTGCATCTAATTTATAGTGTTTATTACAGTAGTGCCAAAGTTCAAGAGTCCGCATTAACGAGGATAATCGACTCAAATGGACGTGCCGCACAGATTTCACAAAAATAAATCATTCGAAGCCACCGAGAAGGGCCAATAAGGACAGGGAGTGGGCTATGCGAAAACCGGGGGCTGATATCAAAAAAAAGGATGTAAGGGAATGGAGGACCACTTACAAAAAAAAATGAAATCCCATCAAAGTGTCAGTTAATAAGAGCAATAGACTTCGCCCTACATGAGATCTCACAACTTTTTACGGCTAACGAGTCGCGAGACTTGGCTACATTTTTTACATGAAATGTTTTTGATGGTTTTCATTTGTTGAATCATCTAAAACCACCTTAAAATATTTAGACATTATTAACGCATATAAATGTAAGCTTATTCTGCGCAGTGCAGAATATACATTGTAAGGTTGGTGCAAAATTAATGGCTGATGTGTAATGACTATTTTAAAATGCAATAACTCGTTTCGAACAACGCTTTATTAATCGAAGTAACATCCAGTTACAGAGCCAATACAGTTTGCCAACGAGACACAAGCATATTTATTCCGGTGACGTAGAATTCTGGACTTCTGGAGGCGACGAACTCGTTGAAGACAGTTTTCGCATCGTCGTGGTTTTTTAAGCATCTCCCACGCAAGAAATTTTCGAGGTGTTTGAAAAAGTGGTAGTCATTTGGCGAAAGATCAGGTGAGTATGCTGGATGACCAAGTGTTTCATAGCCAAGATCAATTAACTTCTGTCGGGTGACCATTGCGACGTGCGACCGAGCGATGTCGTAGAGCAAAATGGGACCTGACCTTTCCGATTGACTAATGGTGGTCGTTGTTGTTGAAGTTTCTGGTGCAAGTCGTCGATTTGTTGAACGTATAATCGGATAGTAATGGTTTCACCCTGATTCAGGAAGCTGTCATGAATGAGTCCGGTTGCAAACCATCAAACGGTCACCATAGCCTTCTTATGGTGCAACTTGGGCATCCACTTATTGAGCTTTTTCACCTTTCCAATTTGCTGAAGTGGTGAACGACTTCCGAATGGTCTACCTTGAGCTTCTCGTGTGGATTTATGCGGGTCGGCTTCAGTTAATGTCTTCAATTGGTTGTCGTCAACTCTCGATGTTCGGCGGCGACCATCCTCATTTTCAAGGGTGATATGTTCAAACCATCTGCTCATCTGCATAGCTCTTGTGTAAACAGCATTTGCAAAATGATCTAATCTTTCACAATGTAAGGCGTTTGAACAAATTATTAGCATCAGAGACAAACTACAGCTTTAAAATGATGTGTCATCTGGCTGTATTAGTCGAGAAATAATTTACATAATGACTCGCCTACATCTACAAAATGCAATCGGCCATTAATTTTCCACCAACCTAATAATAAAGCCGTTCAATAAATAACAGCCAAGCGGCACAGCGCTGGAGAGGATATTTCCATGATGAATTTGCAAAAGTTTCTCCTTATACAGGGTGTCCCAAAACGTCGTTTACAAACTGTACGTCCTGGTCTGTCGGATTATAACGAACAAGCTTTAGATAAGAAGTTGTGTCCGAAAACCTGATCAGCCACCACTAAAGGGCGACGTTCGCAGGCGTATTGTATTAGAGGGCGAAAAGCGGGATTATTTCAAGCGAGGACATTGCAGGAGCAGGATGCGTCGGCTCGGTAATGACGAATTGGTCGATATGCATTATGGGGCCGTGGATGGAAACGGACAAGCACCGAGACGCATATACGGAGAGGGCTTCCCAAACGGACGTCTGCCAAGTTATCCATTGTTTGGACAATTCCACCGCTTTAGCACCCCACGGTTTGATTTTCGGACGCAACTTCCTATGTAAAACTTATTCCTCATTGTCTGACGGACCAGCATGTAAAGTTTGTAAATGACCTATTCCTCTATATAAGGCAAATATTTGCAGCTACTGTCAGTTGTTTGCGTACACTTGGTTGACAATGGAAGCGTCCGCGTCAATCCGGTTTCTTACGTCAATTTTAAGACTTGACTATTTACAGAAGGGAGTGGCCTCACAAGTATACGGTCCTCATATCTTAGCTTAGCTCAAGTTAAGGAATAGGCAAAGAAATTTCAAGAGGGACAAACATCCATACAAGACGTACAACAGTCTAGACGTCCACAGTATGCAGCCACTCCAGAGAAGGTGAAAATAATTGAAGAACTTGTACTGGCAAGCAGACGGAAATCTAAGACCTTGTGCTGGCAATCCGTCATATTACTGTTGAAGTGGAAATGTGTGTGGGTGCTGTACACGCAATTGTGCATAAACATCTGAATTTAGGAAAGTGTGTGGTACCACATACTCTTAACGACGAACAGACCAAACTTCACATGAGCTTGTCATTGGAGCATCTGGTACGATACGCAAGGGTATAATGGGCTAAGTGTCTGAATCCATTGCTTTCTGAATAATGGATGTGTGTGGTATAAGTGTCTGAATAATGGGCGCAAATATTTGTAACAATAAAATACTTGTATTCCAATATTATTATTTATTGAATAACCTTTAGATCTTTAAATGAAGGTTTTAGGAATAGCAATTTTAAAGAACGAATATGTCGAATCAACTGATTCAAAATTTGCGACGAATTAAATGTGAGGGTTTTAATGAGCAAAGAAATTTTAATGGGACGAAATGAAAGTGACGAAGGAACTATGATCAAATGAACGGCAACAACCTAAACAGGGATTCTTTTAAAGATATAAACAAACAAAATTAACTCATGAGCAATACTTAATTTTATGCTTAAACTGTGTTCTTTAACATTTTTCTCAAACCATTAATTAATTGAATAGTGAAACACCGAAGCTGCAGATCAATCATAATTCAATATAGCTTATGAAAATATTTCAGAAAAGAATTATATAAAATCGAGGATGCTTTTTTAATGCAAAAGACGGTTGCTCCTTAACAGGCAAATCGAGAACTTTTTTTATTTCAAAGAAAATATTTTAAATTTACCATAAGAAGAAGAACGATTTTTCTTTCTTTCTTCCCTTCCTCGTATGAAACGAAGGAGTTTCGCGTTGTCGGTTATCATATTAAGACGAATGTTTCGTTCTTTGTTTCGCAGTGACATCTGGCGTGGAAGGCGAGAAAAATGTAAATCAATAGTTGTGTTTTTGCAGAAACACAATTTGAACAAGATTCTGTCGTTATTGAAGGAACGGCGGAGGCGCGAGTTGGAGGCGGGGGAGGAGGAAGGAGCGACGGAGCAGAAAAGGAGAGACGAAAGGAGAGGGAAGGAGGAGGGGTAGAGAATGGCCGTGTTGTTTGTCGCGGTCGTTAGAAGGACGAGGAAGGGGAACCGAGGGGGAACGAGAGGAAGGTAGAGGAATAAGGGGATCTTGCTAAGAAAATAGAGACGAATTCATTGCTGATTAAATTCAAATCCTTATTAGGCCTGCTGCCACTTTTGACATTCGAAAAAGTAATAGGGGAAGAACCATTAGTCATTGAAACATTATTTAGCCTCCTACTTTCCTTTATCTGCATCAGCTATAGGAAGTGCTGAGGAATCGAAAGATTCTCTTTTTTTAAAAATATAAAGGAACAAATAATTTTAAAATCTGACTAAGATCCTGGAAAAAAGTTTAGGACCGACAAAAAAATTGAAAATCTGTGCTATCATAACTACAAATTTCTTCATTACTTTTAAAGGCGAATAGCGAGAAATTCTACATAGTTTTATAGACAAAGACCAAAGAAAATATGTCCACAATAAAATTAACAGCTTATATTCACACTATAATAACTTGCACGATGGAAAAAAAAATTAAGGTATGATATTTTGATATCCTATAAATGCGGCTTTTTTTCAATAATTTTGATTAATCTGCCCGTTATTGAGTCACTTAAGTCTCATCAATAGTCCAATATCTAAATCCGCCACAATGTTTTAATGGCATCCAGCAATTCTTGTTTTGAGTGGCGTTGACGAAAATCCTTATATACGGAACGCACTATTGTACCCCGGATGTTTTCCATCGGGTTCAAGTCCGAACTAAGAGATGGCAAATCAAGAATAATAGTAGAATTAGCTGTAAACTACGATTTTATTGAAGCAGAACTATGAATTTCGGCATTGTCCTGATGAAAAAATCTACTTTTCTTCAATAATCAGTGCAGCAAATTGTCTGCCCAAACATGTTGATAAGCAGTGGAGTTCATTCGATGCGATACAAACACAATCGGTTTAGCTCTCTATCTGCATCGAACCCACCCCAAGCCATCATGGAGCCTTACTATACTTGAAGTCTATACTCTTTGCTGCCATGTTTGTTGTCAAATACGTCATGCCCAACGCGAGATACTCAAAAATGTTTACGCATCGTTCCCTGAAAAAGTGTAATATGTTAGTTATTTCTCGATTTTATATGCACAAAGTCTAGGTCAACCCTGAACGACCGTTGTAAATAACTTCTGTAATCAGCCCAAAGGGCATTTAGATAGCGTAATGTTTCCATATCCACAGTGGTTTAATTGGTTAGGCGCGATTAGTCGAAGATTCCTGTTCGAGCTCAGGCTATGAAATTTTCTTTCATATCTTCAATTATAATTTATAAATTATAAATTTATTTCTCCCAGCGATAGGGTATGAGAACAAATGTGATATTGAATGAAAGAACAAATGTGCAAGTTTATGCAACTTCCACTGAAAATGTTCAATGGTTAATCCCATGAAGACACGGCACTCATCTATTCGGAACTCCATTCCCCCTCCCCCCACCCCCAACTCTCGTGTCAGCAATGCCGTATCGCAATTAGGGTATATTGATCGTAAAATGGCCTTTGAAAAACCTCAAGGAAGGAATAACATAGAGTAAGGTCAGGAGAACGTGTCGGCCACGAAAAGAGAAGTTTGTCCTGGGGACCTCTGCAGCCGACTCACCGACGCGCGCAGCAGCGAGAGGAGCAACAACTTCAGTGGGTATGCTTAAAATCTGTGACAGTTCTTTCATCCAATGTAACATGTGTCCTCATACTCAATCGCTTAGAGAAATAAAAAATATTTTAAACTGCGATATTCTTTGTGTACACCCAGTACATTCTGAAGATACTGGCTTGGGCGTTCTGGGATAACCGCTCAATTAGTCTTTCATCTTGAAATAATAAAAGGAAATTCTCCATAGAATATAGCTATTATCGGCAAATTTAGATTTTGAGGGTAATTTTGAGTCCTTCATCATAATCTTGGAGGAGAAGGGGGGGAGGTAAAAATCCTTCCTCCTTCCTAGGTGGATCTGTGATTTTCTCCATAGTAACGGGCCACTATAAATAATTCATTCGATTTCCAAACACTGTATATTTCCTGTTATTGCTGTACGGATGTTATTGCAGTAGAGAGTATAGAAAAGAACCATCATGTAAACAGAGCATTTTGCAGTGGTATCGCCCATTTAAGGACACTGGTTGTCTGTGTAAACGCAAAAGCACCGATCAACCAAGCGTGTCATCTGAAACAGCGGAGAGAGAGAGGGGGGGGGTCATTCGTGTGACCAGAGTTATACACGCAGAACATTTGAAGAAAGCTTGGTGAATTCACGGTTCTATTCATCTTTCAATTATATCTGTATGTGCAAACTTTGGAGAATACAGTGTTTTGCAATCGAAATCGACAGTGCACTTCATATCTTCTGAATTCCAAATATTTCTCGTGTGTAAATAGGTTTATAAGATATTTAGTCAAATTACTCAGAATTTTTATTGTAAATAGGACAGTGATTTTAGAATTCCAGGTGCTTATTGCAATGAACTGCAAAGTCTCTAATCAGAAGATATTCTAAAACTGACAAAACTCCTGAAAGAGTTTGTGTAACTGTCCAAGAAAATCATTTTGAATGAGATATGATTTGGTAATTGCTATTCGTTAGGATATCTCAGAGGTTCCAATCACTGGATTATTTATGCTCGTTTTTTTTTGTTATTGAAACTCACTGTCATTAAGAATCGTGTATATACTTAAACTATTCTGAATCATTTCCGATATTCTAAACTGATTTAATTAACAATGCTTTAAGCACATTTCCTATGCATGCCAATACTATTTCTGTGTGCTCTGGGCAATTCATATTTGATATATCCTCGTGAAAATGCTTACACACACCGGTTCCTTGGGATAAGATTCTATGGGATCGATTATATTTTTTCGTTACATTGTGCAGACAACTTTTCGAAAAAGCAAAGTGTTTCGCAAACTTAAATAAGAACTGGTATTTGAAAGAAGGAGCATGGTAAATGCAAGGCTAGTGTATACAGTGCAGCAGCATGAACCATTCTCTACCCAAAGAAACTTGTCATGTCTTGTTGGCTTCATTGTGCCCTTAAAGCACATGATGGAGTTGTCATTTAAAAAAGAACAATGTGCTTGTCGACCGTGTCGCACAAATGGAACATCAACATATCGAGCAACATCACGCGCTCGATTTTGCTATGGAAACATAAGAAGAGGCCGCCGGGAATGGGTTTTTATCTTCCCGAGCTCAAGACTTCCAGAAAAGCCGTTGAATATGAACCAGGCACGGGGAGGGGGGGGAGGGCTGGTTCTAAAACGAAAGAAGAATGCGGAGATTTCTAATTGGGCGAAGGTGAGCCTGATAGATAAGATGAGCCTAGGCCACCGAAAATAGTATCGAATGACTGAAATCTGTACAGAAGGAATGACTGAAGTTGATACCGTAGTTACCGGACCTCCCCCCACCCCTTCTTTTCTTTGGTCATTTTCATCGGAAAAAAAATTCTCTAATGTAAATCGAATTCTATTTTCTCAATGTCCTGAAGATTATTCAAATCCACAAATTTATATTAATTGAAAAATTAATAGAAAAATAAAATGTAATTTTGTTATTCACTTTCATCATCACTTGAAGATTTTTCCTTCTTTTCTTCCTCCCATAAAATATCGTCTTCAGTGCGTCCGTTTTTAGAAGCACAGCATTTACTCTGTGTAATAGACCATTAATGATAGATTTATTGAGAATATCATTCCATGCGATTTTGATCCATTCACCTAATTGTGTAACAGACGGTCAACACACAATATTTTCGTCAGCGGGACGATCGACATTTCCTACCCAGGAATCGGGGGTCAACATACAAAAAAATAATAATAAACATAAGAATAACAAATAAACATTTCGCATTCACCTTCTAAACTATCGTAAAATGTTATTTTTTTAAACTTTGACCGAAACTCCAAAAAATAATGCTTTTCCGCAAATCGAAAGTATGACCATTCGCTAAACAAAAAAAAATTCCGTCGCACTCGGATGTAAACCGATTTCACTTTTTTCTATCATTTTTCTGGAAAAAAAAAACATAGCGTCGAGATGTATTCAAGTAAATATGGTATATTTATATGTATCGATCTGTTGAGCGTGTTGAAATATGATAAGTTTCAAAGTTCAACAATCGCCCGCAAGGACATAATTTGGGAACAATAGACAAAACGGTCCATCATTCCATAACTGTCGAACTGAAAAATCTCTAAGCAGAAGGTATTCTAAGATTGGGAACACCTCTGAAAGCGATATTTTATTGCTTTCCAAGAATATCATTTTGAAGAAGACACGATTTGGTAAAGATTATTATTATTATTATTATTATTGTGCGTCCTACCGGACAAATTTATTTGTAGGTATTGGTCACCTTTTGGTCATTTAGTATATAATCCATTAAAATATTTTGGGTATGTTGAATATGGTTATTACATTTCTGCACATCACAAAATAAAATGCATTGTCGAAGATTTAGTGGTATATCATTCCATATTTGAATACACTTGAATGGGAAAGAACTTTTCTCGAAAATTAGAGATTATGGTTGGTGGTTGAATCCGAAGGCGCTTCGAATGTCTACAGTCTAAAGAAAGTAAAACCATTCTTTAATTAAAGTGAGCAGGGTGGGAATCATAACTAAAGGCCTTAACCAATTCCTTAAGCTTCGTCAAGGTCGTCAGTAAGCTGAAGGTAAGTATTTTTATATAAAAAATAAATTACATTACGTTAACTGTGGATAAATAACATCAATGATATACCTTTGGCTCCTTGTGCTACCATTGATGGTAAGTATTTTTAATTGGTTACAAAAGTCTGTGACCGAATAATCTCTTTGAAGCATAAATGCTACTCGTATTATGTTATTATAGGCCACCTTCAATTTTCGTACATGTATTTATAAGATATTGCCCAAACAGGTAAACCATAAGTGATTTTTGGTATAACTTCGATTTCAAAATAGTGATCATTTCTTTACGTGTCAGAGTGCGCCGTAGTGTCTTAACCAGATACCGTAGTCTGCTTAGTTGACAAATCAGTGTCTCAGTATGGGCGATAAAATTTAATTTGCAGTCCAATGTGATACCTAATATTTTTTGTGTTATTTACCTAAGATAATATTTTATTATAAAATCAATGTCATTATTTGTATGTATTTATGTTTTTGCAATATGCATCCGTCTGTCTGTTGGTATTCTAGCGTTTGACCGATTGCGAATTTTCGAATTCTGGTTTTGCCATTCGATAGCAAAGGGCCACTTCGGTTGCATTAACGTTGTTTATTTATTGTTTGTTGCTTATGACAAATTTCATATATACAATGTAAAACAGCACAATATGCAGGGTCGGGACACATTATTATGTCCACCTGCTAGTATCCGGAATATCCACCTTTGGCGGCAAGCACAGCAGCTAGTCGACGTGGCAGAGAGTCGGAAGGTGGTTGCAGATATCTGGGACCATTCGGCGATCAGTGCATCCCGTAATTCCATCACTGTGCGTGATGGAGGGTCCAGCTTGCGGACAAGGCGATCGAGATGGTCCCACAAATGTTCAATGGGGTTGAGGTCCGGGGAGTTTGGTGGCCATGGGAGTAGCTTGAATTCATCCTCAAGCTCCTCGAACCAGTTGTGGAGAATTTTGGCTCATGCAGTATGGCAGAGAGCATTGTCCTGTTGAAAGGTGCCATCACCCTGAGGAAACACTGTCGACACGAAGGGGTGTACCTGGTCTGCGATGATCGTCAGGTAACGAACAGCATTCAGTGTACCCTCCAGCGGTATCAGTGGACTCAGACCATACCACGAAAACATCCCCCAAACAGTCACACCTCCCCTACCAGCCTGTCGTCTGCCAACGATGATGTCGAGATGCCTGTTCTCAGATGCTTCCCGGCGAATTCTCCATCGTCCGTCCACTCTGTTCACCAGAAACCGCGATTCGTCAGAGAAAGCAACCCTTTGCCACTCGGCCGAGGTTCAATGGCGATAGTCCATTGCGAATTGGAGGCGTTTTCGGCGATGCACAGGCCTGCTCCGGAGCCCCAACCTCAAGAGGGATCGTAGCACTGTCTTGGTGCTGACACGCCTAGTGGCCCCACTGTTCATTTGCTGTGTCAGTTGCTCAACAGTGGCGCGCCGATTGATCTTGGCCATGCGTCGTAACCGACGCTCGCCTCTAGGATCGATGGCCCGTGGGGCCCCACAGTCACCTCTTCGGTTGCTCGAAACTGTCTGGTTCGTCCAGTCGCGGTACACCTTCACAACGGCAGCCCTAGAGCAGTTCACAAAGGTGGCCGTTTCTGAAATGCTGCCCCCCTTGGCCCGATAGTCAATAATAATCCCCTTTTGGAGGTCCGACAGGTCACTTGCTCTGCCCATGACGGCGACAATTGCTGTGTTAACAGATGCTACTATGATATGCAATGATTTTTCATCTGCATACCATGTGACGTTCCAACATGTTCGAGAAGAGGTGGTCATATTAATGTATCCCGACCCTGTAAATGTGCATACTACACAGGGTTGTCCTATAAAATAATAAATTTAACCAAATACGTTGTATATATATATATTATGATAACACTTGCTGCTTTGGAAATTTATCTTGCAAGCTTCTTTTTTTACAGGATCCGCAAAGAATTGAAAGGCGGTGCTTGGTGTCCGAAGCGGCCAATCATCAACAGCGTCAAGGAGTATTTGGAGATCAACTTAAAGAGCCTGCGCGTAATTACGGCAGTCGAGACGATGGGTCGGTTCGGCAATGGCCAAGGCAAAGAGTATGCCGAGCATTATACGCTCGAATACTGGCGCCCCGGAATGGATAAGTGGAGTCGATTCAGAAATCGGAAAGGGGAAGAAGTAAGACAGACATTTCATTGCTTACTTAAATACACATGTATAAATTGTACTTGGAGAAGTTCTGCATATATATTGACTTTTATTTGGTATCTAAAATATAGCAACGTTCAAAACAGTATCTTCTTTTGTTAGATTATTGATACGAAAAGCATAACATCTTGATGGAAGTTAAGATAATGCCTTTCAAAATGAATGCAAAGGAAATTAGCAGTAACAGATACTGTCCGTTCTTTTCTTTGTGAAAGAAATGCAGGGTGATTCATATACGGAATGGTGTTCATGCACTCTATGGATTCTGGTCTGAATATAAAACGGCTTCTCTCCTATGTATCCCGCCGCGCCCGTATATAGCATCACCGACTGTATCACAAATTACTTCCGCGAGCAATAGAGTGCATGACATTTTGAGTTTTTTAATTACTATCGAACATTTAGAAGAAAATTTCGTCGTATCGAAAATTATCAACATAATTTAAAGATATCCAACCATACATTCATTATGGCTGGAGTTCCTCTTTAAAGGATCTTTACCAGAACAGGGACTCACAAAACACGTCTTTCATCCAAGGTCTATCAAAATAATGTGTCAACAGTTTGCCTTGAGTAGATGAGCAACTTCGTCTATTTCTCAATTAAGAACACAACCATAACATTAAATTACTTCTTATACAGTTATAAACTACCTAAAACATCGACAAGTTCTCTTACGAGGCTACGAGCTGGATACTCGTGATCCCTTATTCGAATCCAGGTCGCGGAATTTTTCCTTCCGTTTTTACATACAATATCTTTACCGTATGCTGGACCATTAACTCCAGTTTTTACTTATTACTTTCTTATAAGTTTGCTCACCCTTCCAAATCAACGTCCCAATTTTCTTTCGTTGTATTAACACAAGGTTTGTGCGTTGGTTGAGAGAGCTAGAAATCCCGAATAACTAGAAGCCGACGCGAAACCTATTGTAGTTTCCAATGCTATTATCTCTGACAAAGATATCGGGTCATGATCAAATTTTTTAAAGCATGTACTATGGAACATGAATGTCTCGTTAAGATTTTTAAAGCAACAAGATCTGCAGAAAGTGGTAGATATGCATTTTGTATGGTGATGCAACACTCTTGAACACTTCAGAAAGGCTTAAGAAATCAGGCCACTTTGGTCAATTCTCAAACGCTCATTATTGTTAAAACGCATTTCAATTTGGCATTATTAAATTTATTAAATTTATGTATTTGTTAAACTTGTTTTTTTTATTTAATATTTCTGGCCTAAGATAATAATGTTTTCTTGATAATCTGTCCAACGAAAAATGAACTGTGTTCTAGTTCAAATAAATTTCCAGTTTCAATTGTCGGACAATGTCTAACAAATGAAATCGGAAGTTTAACTGGACACGCCCAGTTCATCTTTCGTTTGACAGAGCGTAGTTACTTTTATCATCCTATATACATGTATTCTATATCTTCATTGTTTATACAAGTGGCATTTTTTATTTAATATTATAATGTCAAATATTTTTCATATTCGACTTTGCTGCCTTATTGTTTTGAGGTTCTCGTATTCGAGAAATACTTTAAATTTCTGCACACCGAATTCCTGCCAAATTAAATCTTTCCTTAATAGATTTAAATACATTCCTAAACCCTGTCTCAGCTTCAGTTGAGAGTGATACACGGAAAAACGCCGCTTATCAGGCATAGTACACAACATCGTATCCTTCCGCCGTTAATTTTTTTTTTAATTTTGTCAAATGGCTTTCCTATCCGCTGCAGAAATTTTGATGTTTTATGAGTACATTTTGGAGTCATAAGAGATTTACAACAAGTTGTTCGATTGCTTTCTTAAATTTTAGGATCTAAAATCTTTAAATTGGGGGAGGCCTTGCTACTAAATACAGCAAAGTCTAAAAATAAGGATATGTGAAACATTGTAGAATATATAGTGATGAAATGAGAAAATATACTGTAGACATAAAACAACAAAAAAAAATATCAAATGGTTGCTAAGGAAAATAACGAACCGGAGAGAGCGCAACTTTATAACGATTAGCTACGAAAATTAAAGGCGTGTGCTTTGGCTTAATTTGTTTGCAGTTATTTTGTATTTTAAGGATATTCTAATGTCTTTATGCAGAAAATATGCAGATTCACAAAATGTCGTCGTGGTATGATCGGTTATGCAACTTAATTATATTTGTTCGGATATTTAATTAAGTTGTATCACCGTTCGGATAATATAACAAGTCAGCCAATCGAAATGCCCAGGACCGATAGGATTTTAAAGCATTCGAGAACGAAAAGAAAACCATTTGATTTCTAAAGAAGCCATACGTTGTTAAGAATTAGATGAGGTTGCTAAGGAAGTGACCAGTGATGCATCCAATTTCCATAGTGCCGAAATATCAGCGTCATTGACAAAAAAGTGACGTTACCAACAGTGTGCTGTCTATTTCCTTGTCTGCTACTGGCATTTTCCCCATGACAGTCCACCCTAACCTTGTCTCTATCGCTACGGGTAATTGATACGGGGGATGCTCCTCCTGTACGCGTCCGCCCGTATTATTATGCACCTGCGAAGCTTGACATCATTCGCACCCTAGTCTAAGACATGGAAGCCCAAGGGGTGGTACGCCGGTGCGAATCGGCGTGGTCCCTGCCCTACTTCTAAGGGAAATGTATAGTTCAAACTGAATAAAACTATCTGAAAAGTTAAATGGAGAAAGTAGCAATTCTCTATAGATTAGAACATATACGAATCCTTTAATTTGTAAGCATTCCTATTTAATGAGATAAGCGTTAATTGTTGAAGCCTTCTGTGTAAAGGTCAATTCTTTCTTCATAAACTATTGCCAACGCTTTTCTACGTAAGCATTGAAGGAATGATTAGCTACTAGCTATTGTTAAAATTTGCCTAAAACAAACTAACTATTGATAATATAAGGCGTAAGTAATTACATGCCATATCTTACCATTGAAAGTTCCAATGAACCAGAATGGTTCCTCGAAACCAGGTGCCGTTAAACGAATTTCAACTATCATTAATTTTACGTTATATTCATTCGTGGCACATCAGTCCAAGCGTTTGATATATTACATGCCATATTTTAGCATTGAAAGTTCTAATGAACCATAATGGTTCCACTAAACTAGGTTCTTTGGAACCAATTTCGACTATGATTATTTTACGTTAAATTTATTCATAACACATCATTCCAAGTCGTTTGATATATTACATGCCATATTTTAGCACTGAAAGTTCCAATGAACCATAATGGGTCCACTAAACCAGGTGCCTTTGAACCAATTTAGACTATCATTAATTTTACGTTTTATATTCATTCATGGCACATCATTCCAAGTTGTTTGATATATTACATGCCAAATCTGAGCTATGTCGACTCTCATTAATTTTACGTTAATATTCAATCATGACATGTTATTCCAAGCAGTTTGATATAATACATGCATTGAAAGTTTCCAGTGGACCATAATGGTACCACTAAGCCACATACCCTTGAACAAATTCTGACTGACCATCAAGGAAGTTGATCACGTGTCTTCACTTAATTCACAAACATTTTCTCTGCTTTAGTTATGGAATGCCAAAGGGAGAACAGCATTTGGCAATGATAGGACATTTATACATGGAATTGTATAGTGAAAAACGTGGTCCCCTATATTATTTTTGACCTTTTGAACCGGAAGTAGTTCACCGATTTTTTCCAATAACGAACTCAGTCTTCCGATTTCCCTAAGTTTTCGAATGGCGAAAACGGAAGTCGAAAATTCGGAAGCGTTCGAAAGTTAGAACACCAACAGACAGACGGACGGACGCACATTGTGAAAATTATATCGGATATTTGTTCGAGCTTAATTATATTTATTTCTCGGAAACTGTTACAAATCTATTCGAAATAATTTCCGTCGGCTGCCACATTACCTTTCCGGTTCTTCAGGCAACATTTGGATTCCGCGGCGGAAGGACAATTCATTCTTCTACTTGATGAAAATTGTGAAAAAGTAGGAAGGAATTGTGGCATGGAATTGTCTGTATATGAAGGGAAAACCTCTTATCTCAAAAGAATATTCGAGATATGAAACATCCGGAGTCCCAATCTTGCCTTCGAAATTTGTATCCGTTGAAAATGAAGGCCTAGCTTTCGAAATACTCTAGACATTGCTCTTTTGGACTAGCACGTGTTCCGTTTGATGCAGAATTATCTGACCAGAACCCGTCCTCGAAATGAAAAAGTGCGAAATTGGATCACTAACTTCATCGACTATATATGAAGGAAAAACCTCTTACTATAAGCTTAAGGAAACAGTTCGGGGAGATGCATAGGCCTCGGTGGCTCAGTGGTTGCGTGATTGCCTCTGATGTCCGAGGACGCGGGTTCGATCCTGGCCGAGGACGACGAAGATTTTTTCAGGGGGAAAATCCTCAGATCACGCACTCCTTCGGAAGGGAAGTAAAGCCGTTGGTCCCGTGTGTAGTCGTTTGCCGGCTGCACGTTAATGAACCCTTGCGAGGCAAAATTTGCGGCCCCTATAAGCCGTCCTCAAATGGCATAGCAGTTGAAAAGGACGTTAATACCAAATAAACCAAACCAAACCAAACCGGGAGGTGCGTAGCAGTTCGCCATGCTATCTACTTTGGTGTGAGAAGCTCATAGTATAGCAACCTTTTCTTATCCCATCAGATGCATAGCAGAACCTTCTTGCTGTGAATGTACGTTTTGGGATGCAAAGAGGGTGGTCCATCGGGGCTTTTGCACAAATGTTTGCGTTTTTGTACCAGACTTGTTTTTTGTCACCGATTACGGTCTTGTACAGAAAAGACTTCTTCTTTTGCCTTGTGAACCAATTTAAGACATGTGTCGCGCCGCTGTGTCTGATTGCTTTCGGTCAACTCTTGAGGTACCCGTCTTTTTGGATTTTTCCAAGCGCGTGCAGCCGACGTCGATGGGTTGGCGACTTACTCCGAATCTCTCTACGACTTTCTTCTGAGTGTGGCTCATGTCATCGGAGAGGACCGCTTCAAGAGGCGCTCCTCATTGTTCAAGTCGAAATTGCAAGTCCTGAGCTGTTTGAACCAACGTTGACATGTTCTTTCAGTTGCAGTATCCTCTCCGTAAGTTTCACACATGATCCCAGATGTTTCGGCAGAAAGAATCTTCCGGTGAAAGTAATGGAGTATGGGTGTCGAATGGAATCTTGTCGGGCTCAATAGCTGATTTATGAATTAGGACTTCTCAAAGAAAACCTACAGAAGCAAATAGCACAACTATTAGTACTTCCCTCGAACATTATTTGTTGTAATATTTTAGAAATAAAATTAGACGATACACATTATTACAGTTCCTCTGTATTCTATTTCCTCACATGAATTTTATCCATACTTTGATCCTCCAGTACAGTACATATAGACTTGGAAGTAGCTTTCAAATGTTGCATTTATCCAAGACACTCTTCAAAATGCCCTATCAGAAATAATTTTATAGAGAGCCTTCATCAAAAATATATGAGGGAAAGAGCCGAGAAGAAAATTGCATTGATTTCTTAATTTACGAATGGGTTGCTCCATGATAAATCGTTCGCTATGGAGGAAATGAATTTCTTCGTAATTCAATAGCTAATATAAGAAATGGGGGAAACATGTTGCGTTTAATGAAAATCATTACGAGGTGATTGATCGCAGCAAAAATTTATTCTGTCAAGGTGAAAGATTTGTATGGATTTAATGTAAAGTGCTAATTAGTAAATTTATTCGGTTATTAGATAATTCATTCTAAATAAAAGCCATTAACTGAAAACTGTCTTGTATTTTGTCTATGATTAATATGCCCCTCTTCATGAGAACAATGAAAAGGTTTCTATTTTTTTCTTCAATGATGGAGTGATTTGTATTTTTTTGCCGATATTTGAGGATAAAAGTAAAGGAATTGCCTTGTTTGGATATAATGCTTCCTAAGAGATTCAAGAGTGAAGTCGAAAGGAAAGCAGTCAATGCAGAAAGAAAATCGACGTCGCAATGCAACAGTCTCATGAGGAAGAGAAAGAGAGAGAATCTACAATGTAACAGGTGATTGATGAACGAAAGGAAATGCGATAAGCTCACGGAAAAGAAAACAAGAATCTAGTTATGCTGTATTTAAATGGTAAATAAAAGCTTCATAGTTTCCATTTTTAGTTTCAACCTAGCTGAATATGGTCCTTTTTAATATGTTCCCCCTCGCATTGGTTGGACTTGTGCCTGTGCTACTTATAGTCTTCGAAGATAAGTGCAGGCCATCTTACGATAAAACTTTTAAAAATGCGTCCATAGATCTCTCAGATTGTTTTCTGCATACTCTTTAGAGCGTGTTACCTCCATTATACTAGCCGTCCAGGTGGCCGAGAGGGCTAGGGCTTTCTAGTTCTCGAGTCCGCCTGGTCGTGGGTTCGAATCCCGCCGGGGGCATGGATGTTTGTGTTTGTTCCGGGCTGTGTACAGATATAACTTGTGTAAAAGGCGCAAAATGATCTCAGTAGTCAACGCCAAAAATTCTAATCAACCAACCAACCATTATACTATGTTGGCGGAGAGCGGCTTGCTTCCACTATTTCCGACTCAGGTGGATGCGATGCTCAACACTATGTTATCAAAAGTTTCCGGACACATGTATTTTACACTGCAACCACAATTTCACGAAAATATTAATATGCTGCTGAATTTCCCTTTGCTTTTATTATAGCTTCTAACTCTAACTGGTAAGAGGAAACTTACTCTCCAGATTTTGGTAGATAGCATCAAGAATATTTTACCACTCTTTTCCAATGTCATGGCGGATCAATAATGACCCAATCCCAAACTGGCAGTGCAGAATTGTTCAACATGTCAAGGTAAGTTGCAGATGTCATGGTTGATCTACTGAAGCAAGTTGGCCATTTCAAACATGAAAACGAGCCCATACAATGACAACGCCTCTTCCGGACTTTACAGTCAGGCATGGAGCATTTTCGGGCATCTACTAGATTCAAACTCGATATCTGATTTCTAGAGCGTGTACTGAGATTCGTCGCTCCATAAAACATGTTTCAATTATACCAGTATCTGTACACCATTCTAAACGTCGCTTCGCATAGATTCTAAACTGTGGAACTTAAAACAATAGGATAAACAACGAAAATTAGTTCCTGTACTTAAATTTAACATTTTACATAATTTATACCGTTATATTCGGAAAGATTTTCAAAGTTCTTTTTTTTCCCTTGTAATCGCATTAATGAATCGGAATTCATTAAATGTCTTCTATTTGAAAGCTTCATGTTTTTTTGATTAATACAAGAGTTAAAGAAAACATTCTTATGAATAGTTCCCAAAAATGATGATTGTATACAGGCAATACTTGAATTGACATTTCTGAACTATCTAACAGTTATTGCAGATCTCACTGCATTGCACATGTTAGCATTCGACGATCTTTATCTGTCATTTTCTTTAGCCTAGCTTTTGGTGGATTTCACTGATGTTGCTCCTTGGGATTCCCCCTTGACGAAGATGTTACGTATATTAAACGGGGTATTTGCGGAATGACAGAAATTTCGCGTTCCTATGTTGGAACTCGCTGAACTTTTGGTTTGGTTTGGTTTGGTTGGTATTAACGTCCTCGGCCGGGATCGAACCCACGTACTCGCGCATCACAGGCAATCACGCAACCACTGAGCCACCGAGGCCGATTGCTGAGCTTTTGAACGACCCATAATCTCCAATACGAATCACAAAGGAGTTCAGCAAAGCATGCATCCATTTATATATATTTGTATATATTACCTTAGATGTAAAGGGCACGTAACATTTCTGGAGTGGTGTCCGGAAGCTTATAATATATTTCTTGGCTTAATTACTTAAAGACGCTTAATGAATGAAAACTATCTGAACGGGATAGTTTATGTCGATTTTATGGAAATCGTACACCTTGAACTCCTTGAAGATCTTCCCTTAGCGATTAGGGTTGGCATGTATTTCAGCAGAATGGCTACACCGCACAAGAAGTCGTCGATACTTTTCATGTCTCATGTTTTTATTTTTAAAGATTTTTATGGGAAAAAATTCAATCTTCGTCTTTATTTAACAGCTTACGTACCAAACATTTTAGACAGATTCAATTAAAAGAAAACACTTGAAATATCACTTGGTTATCGTTTGATAGTACAACCTGTGACAATAAAGTTCGGTGAATGATGGCATATTGAGAGTGGATTGCTCGCTTACATGAAACAGCAGTTACTATCCTTCAAAGTAATCCCCGTCGATGATAATGCATTTCTGGGAACGCCTGTACAAGTCCTGGAAACTCCTGGCGTAGTCGTTTTTAGGGATAGTCTTCAGTTGGGTCGTAACATTACGTTGGATGTCCGGTCACTTCGGAGGGCGTCTTCTACGGTGTTCCGGCCTCCTCGGAACCGTTTAAACCACTCATAAACACACTTCAAAGTAATAGCACTTTCTTTGTAAACTGTTGTCATCATTTCATGAGTCTCTTTCGTTCGCTGATCCATTTTGGGTTTCGACCGCGCATACTACGCCTTCTCTCTTCAATGTCCTGTTAAAACACAATAAACACACTCGCAGCGCTGATTCTCTCAAATTTGTTTAAACATGTCTCGACTTGTCTGGGGCAGGATACGACGATGGTGCTCTCTTACGACCGTTAGCAATTTGACGTCATTCACCGAACTTTATTGTCACAGGTTGTATATACCCACTCCTGTGAAACAATGCTTTATACATAATACATTACCGTGCTAAGCTCGAACTTTCGAAATAGATTACTTTATGATATTACAAGATTTGTTACTTTTCCTCAGTGAATAACATGCAAATGATCGTATAGTGCGCAAGAATGGGAAATATGCAAACCATTTGTTTTCCTCGAATTATTTGTGAAATATAAAAATATCGCGGAGAGGTTTTCATGTTTGAAGCCGAATATTGTCTATTGGGAAATGTAAACATTGTATCACCGACTTTTTCATTAATCTTTTTAACTTCTTAACTTATTTGTTCTTGTTTGCCTCTTTCTAGTCGCACAATTTGTATCTCTTTCTTAAAAAGTATATTTATACATTACCTTGTCCATCGTATTTTTTTTAATGTTGTATAGAATTTTTTAATAATATTACTTTTTAATTTCCTTTACTTTCGGGTAGGTTTATTTCATTGTCGAGCAGTGTACATTTATCGAATGAAATTTTCTTATGGGTGGTTCAACATATAATTTATCTTGTTTTTTTTTTTTTTTTTTTTGGGGTTTTTTTTTTAATGACAGAATGGATGAATGATGTTGATTGATACACAAATATTTTTTTAGAACAAACAAAATAAAAAAATATAATACCAAACTACAAAAAAACTTGTTCAAGAAAAAAACTTGATTAAAATTGATTACTTTTGAAATGAACTAAAGATACACATTAATAATTAAGAAAATCGAATGCCGAAACTCTGACAGTACTTTCACCATTACGATGGTGAAGGGAAAGAATAAAAAAAAAGCAAATGCTTTAAAAGAAATTCGTGTAGGGAAAACTCATTAACCTAGTTTCTGCTTATTTTTATTTTATGGGGAATGTTTTTTTCCTTTGATACCATATGCATCGAGCCATCCCATTAAAAACGCAGTTTCTTAAAATTTGTTTCGATGTTATACGTGAATTCTCACTAGAAATAAACACACACTTGGCAGAACATATGATTGGCTCTAATTTGCATCTGCCGAACTTAACACTTACATTTTAGACGTATATTTACATACAACTACTTGCAGTATTCAAATATGAATTTCAGCTGAACAAATAGAAGTCGCTTGGAGCAAGGTAAGGGATGCTCGAAAATTTCCCGGTTGAACTTTCGCAGGATCTCAGTTGTCTTGTTGGCAATATGAGGACGCGCGTTATCATGCAATAACAACACGCTTTTGATAGGAGTTCTGGTCGTACATGCAAATTCCAGGCAGCTGGTTGCTGATAGGTTTATCTCTGGGAATGTACCACTTTGTTATGGGTACTTGCTACTAAACGTGGAATCCTAGAATATTCAGTTGTTTTTTTTTAAGTTTCCGTCGAATGTTATTACATGAGGATAGGAGTCGGCATTTACAGTTTACTCTCGCTACCGGAATTTACCGCCTGGTTCAGACAGCAGCTCAAAGAATTTTATGCTGCTGGTTTTGAGAGGCTTGTGAAACGATGGGACAAGTGCCTCATTGTACAGGGAGAATATGTGAAGAAATAAAAGTAGTTTTCAAATCTGTACTCTTATTTGTTTCATTTCTATATCCATTTGTAACTTACTTACTGACTTCCCCTCGTAATTTCATCGTGCTGAGGTTATGGTTAATGGGTCGATGAGGAAGGCATGATGGGTCATGCGATTCCATAATAGGATATCCGGGCGGTTCGCTGGGATTTCTCTGTCGGTGATCACAGATCAGTCCCATAGTGACTTATATTCTTTATTTTCAAAAACACTTTGACGGGTGTAGTTGCAATAGGGTACCGAATCTGCTATTAATTTGTATTGACTAGCTAGGTGTTGGTGGATATTTTTGGCAATATTATTATGTTGCGGCAAATATTCTTCAGTTACCAATGCACTACAGCTACCACGGTGTGATCTATTGTTTCGCCTTTAACGCCACATCGTCGGCATTCATCACTGATATCGGCTAGTCTCATAACATGCCGCTGGTAATTTCTGGTAGCAATGACACAATCCTGAATGGCTACGATAAACGACTCGGTTTCTCTGAAGGGGACACCCCGGTGAAGCCATGTGTTCAAGAAGATCGATAGTAGAAGTAAAATATTTCACGATAGTGTTTCCCATGGATGGGTTTAGATTCCCAGAGCTCCTTTAGTTGGTCAGTTGGCAAGATGGAGAGGCGAATCTGCACGCTTGTATTAATACTAACGAAGATAACGAGTCTGCTATTCTAAAATTTTTGTAAGTCCGTCAGTCTTCGACCACCTTCTTTCCTTGATAGGAACATGCATTCAGTACTAGAAATGGGATGGTGACTATTGTAACGTGTTAGAGTTGTTCTAAATTTGCGCTGTAGATTGTCAAGGTCTGCATTGGTCCATTTTAGTAGTGCGAAGGAATAGTATATGAAGGGTATGGAAAATATGTTGAAGGCCTCAACGGTGTTAAGGCCGTTCAATCCTGTTCTCAGGATGCAGTGCAATCTGTCTTCAAAATGACAAACAAGATCTATTTTAATCTCGCTTTGAGAAATTCTCTTTGACTGTTTTATGCCAAAATAGCGGTATTAGCGGTATTACGTTTTACTGTATTATTATTATTATTATTATTATTATTATTATTATTATTATTATTATTAAGTCTACAGGAGGATAGCATGACACAGTTTTTTCCTTATAAAATTTCCAACATTCCTCGGAAGAGTTAATTCATTAAATGCCCTCAAGATCTACTAGATTTTCGTGTTTACCCTGTTGCCGAAGTAGGCACACCCGTCGTGCTTATAAGATTTACCCTGAAGCCCATTGGAAATCATTTTTATTTTTGGGTAGAATGTTTTTATTTAAGAATTTCAAAACTTTCTAAACAGTAAACTTTGGAATAAAAGGAAGAAATTCCTTCGTTTCTCTCCCCGACGGTGAAAAGCTGATTTCACAGGCTTCTCTTCAGAAAGGAGGGGTATAAAACATTCTCGAGATGCCGAAGTGCATGTAAATTTCCAGTGAACTATTTATTTATTTATTTGTACTTTCCATATTACGGAGGAATGAAAGCAGCAGAAAAAAAAATTAAAAATGCCAAAAATTTCATGAGAAACTTTCTATTAATGAACTTGAAACAGATGAAACTTTCTGCTACAATCAACATAACGAGGCATAGGATATTCCACAGTAATTATTTAACTAAACTCAAAAGTATTGTCCGTAATTGTTTAGGCATTTATCCCATTGTGAATTGCTCAAATAGCCATAAAGAATGAGTACAAATTTTAAGCTGTTTTTTTTTTTCTTTTGTATTAACACATTCCCTCGGCTTCTCAAAATGTAACTTAAATACACAAAACAAGGTACTTGAATAATGGCCGCTTATCGTTTATAACAGTTTGTTTACAGACATGCGCAACAGTTTCAATTCTATTGAAAATGAAGAACCTGTTTAATGACAATTTTGAACGTCTTCCTTAGTGTTGTAACGCGTAACGACTTTGAACGAGGCATGATCGTTGGAGCTCGATGGGCGCAGTTGAACATTTCGCAAACCGCGAACTTCCTCGGGTTTTCCCGTGCAACAGTGTCAAGAATATTCCGTGAATGGCAGTTATGCCAAAAAACAACCTCCAACAAACACAACTCCGGACGAAACAGGGTCCGTGGATGAACGAGGCCAACGGCTACTGGCACGAATCATCCACAGCAACAGGACGGGAACAGTCCAACAAATTGTGCGGCGCAGTTCAATGAGTGAGCATCCCAGCCCATTGCGGCGCACCTTGCACCGAGATGAGTTTAACAACAGGCGGCCAGTACGGGTACCGTCGCTGTCACCGCAAAATAGAAAAGCGTGCTGCTATGAGCACACAGGCATCGCCACTGGACACTGGATGAGTGGAAGAAGGTCGCCTGGTCCGACGAATTACGCTTCCTACTTCATCATGCGGACGGCAGGCTGCGCATCTGACGCAGACAGCACGAGGCCATGGACCCATCCTGTCAGCAGACAACCGTACAGGCAGGTGGAGAAGTGCTGGTCTGGGGTGTCTCCTCTTGGGACACACTTTCGATATCCGTAGACACATCCCTGAATGCGACACGTTACCTGAACATTGTTGCCGATCAGGTGCACCCGTTCATGATGACTGTGTTCCCTGGTGGTGACGGACAATTCAGGCAGGACAATGTTCCCTGTCACCGTGCTCGAATGGTCTTGGACTGGTTCGAGGAACATGACGCGGACTTCCACCTGCTTCAGTGGCCAGCTCGGTTGCCCGATCTCAACCCGATCGAGCATTTATGGTATGAAGTGGAGAGAATCATCCGACGCCTTTCAACACTACCGTCCAACCTGCACCAATTACGTAGGCAGCACGTATTCAAGCAGTTCTCGCCGCTAAAGGAGGCGCAACACACTATTAGTGGGGTGTCTCTAATAAATTGGTCGTTCAGTGTACGTTTAAAGCATGAGATTGTCGCGCTCGGCCATCGTGAGGCACATTTCAGAAATTTCTGCGTATTAGGGAACAAAAGTACTTCATATTGCAGGAATCTTAATGCAGTTGCAGTAATTTTCTGCAGCTAATTCAATCAATGATGTATATACAGGGTGGTTATTAAATAACGTGAGGTATCCAGAGCCCCCTAGCGAGTGAAGTATTGGATGAAGCATAACCAAATTTGATGGGCGTACATAGTGGACCATGGGATTTCGATTTTTAAAAAATAAAAATTAGTACCAAAAGTCCCCACCAATAATTTTTTGGCGCTGGAAAAGTGCATTAGTGTGAACACTGAATGATTAAATGTCAAACGACACAACACACATCAATTTTAT
The DNA here is from genome assembly GCA_023313115.1 of Rhysida immarginata. Classification (NCBI taxonomy): domain Eukaryota; kingdom Metazoa; phylum Arthropoda; class Chilopoda; order Scolopendromorpha; family Scolopendridae; genus Rhysida; species Rhysida immarginata. The sequence goes on from JAHWFO010022370.1 coordinate 769,860, forward strand.
TAAAACAAATGATTGTAACATACAAATGAGATTCAATATGGGCACCATTGTCATATTACAAGAACTTCATACGATGCACGACATTTTCCGCGGCGCCTCGCAACATACAGAATTAATTTGTCTCACCTGTAACGTTATTCGATCTTTCAATGTTGCGATATCGTTATTCGATCTTTCAACGTTATGATACTCAACAACACCTTTAAGTCACAAGGATTGAGATCGGGCGACCTCGGTGGCCATACCGTAGGAAATGCACGACTAATGACTCTGCTGCCAGAGAAATGTTGCCGCAACACATGCTCTAGTTTACATCCAATGTGGGGTGGTGCACCATCCTGCATGAATGTGGTCGAATCGAGACATCCTCGTTGCTGCAATTGTGGAAGCACCGTTCTGTAGCATATCAACATACTTGTCAGCAGTAATGGTGCAGGTCACTGGTTCGCTTGCACGATTTTCCTCGAAATAGTAAGAACCCATGATAAAAGATGCTATAAAGCCACACCACACTGTGATTTTTGGCGAGTGGAGAGGCTCCTGCAAAATGTGGCAATTGTGTGTGTTAATACCACCGTTCAAATGAAAGTGTGCTTTGTCAGCTCATAAAATCTGCCACGGCCATGTAAGTACCATCAACTTGCATGCGTGCTAAGAATCTCAGTGAAAAATCCAATCGGTTGGCCGCATCGCTAGGGAGCAAGTCTTGAACAGAAGAGATTTTATACGGGTAAAACTTCAACATCTCATGCAGGATCTTCCGCACCGTTGAGTATGGGATCTCCGTGTGCCGGGATACTGCCATCTCCTGCTCGACAACAGCCGTTGCAACTTGTTGATGACTAACCGTTTTGCGTCCCCGGCCTGGTTGCTGTGCTAGAGTTCCTGTAGTTTCAAATCGTTGAATCATACAAACGGAACGCGTTTATGCAAATTAATGTATTTTATTCGGTAAACAGCGCCAAAAGTTTATTGGTGGCGACTTTTGGTACTAATTTTTTATTTTTTTTATAAATCGAAATCCCATGGACTATTATATACGCCCATCAAATTTGGTTTTGTTTCGTACATTACTTTACTCGCTAGAGGGCTCTGGATACGTCACGTTATTTTATAACCAACCTGTATTTTAAAAATGTAAATTTCGACGAAAGCAACTTACTCTCATTTTGCTTCGTCATGTCGTGAAAGTCATCAAAGCGACTAATTAAAAGGACGACAATAGCGAGCAAGTCTGTTAATGGTCGTAGCGATTTCCGAGAAGATAAATAATGTTTTCGGTAAGAGCTATTTCAACTCGCCATTCATACGATACTTTAATACTTAATCATTCTCTAACAGCTTCTAAGCACATTGATTATAATACGGATCGCTCTCTTAAATTCTGGTCTCGCAGAAGTTGACCAGCTTTCAGTTTGTTTGTCTAGTTGGTCATCTGTCTCATTATCCTAATGTGGCGCACGATACAATCACTTTAAAATGTGACCGAGTGTCTCTCAGAATCAAGTAAAGAGTGTACAAGTTGTATCTTCCTTTGCGAGACGTGAGGTCTTCCCGATCTTTCTATTTGCTGGTTCTTTCCAACCGATGCGAAAAGCCTGTACCCATCATCTGTAACTGTAGATAGAGTAACGCTTCATTACCGAAGTTTCTCTTAAGTCGTTTCAACAATCCTTCGCGTTACTATCATGTGCAACCTCAATCCTTATCCAGTCCCGGTGCTCATCTTCGTGAACACGGTTTAGATCAACACAACACACATACGCTATTTACTTCGTAGGTTTCTTCTTTTCTGGGGTAAAGGTAAAGCTAACATCATAAACTCCAAATGTTTTCATATATGGATTTCTGTTATCAGTAAATGGCGCCGCAATCATCTTTACTGAAACTTGGCACGTTGCTATTACTTTTCATTCACTTGTCAGGCAACGCATTAACACAATAGTTAGCCTTTTTTGTTAGTTATTTGAGCAGCTGAAGGTATTCGTTTCGTTTTGAAATCACGAGTAAAGTTAATTGGACAGAGTATTGACAAGAATGATATGCTGAATGTAGAAAACGCCAGAATAAATGACGCCACGTTTCCCACATTAATAAAAGGATTTTGCAATTGTCAAATTTACGGAGAGGTCGATTAGCTGCTCACTAGAATAAATTTATGACTGAAGACCTAATTTATGACTAAAAGACTTAATTTCGAAAAATATCTCATTAAACATTCCTAATTGGTATTTTTTTTTAAATTTCAACTTTCTATAATCGTTGATAATTTATTGTTTGTTCAAACCCTTTAAGATCTTTATATTTACTGCAGTGATGTCTCATTGCATAAATTTTAAAACTTAGCTAGTTCAAAATAAAATGGCTCGGACTCTGGCTCCCAGAGCCCAATCAATTGCTTTGTAATAAAGCGCAGAAAATATTATATTACAGGATCCAACTATAATACGTGGAGGAAGATAGTTTCATGTATTACAGTGTAGGCAATTTGTAGACGATCACATTTCAATGTACAAATTTTGAATAAGGAAGTCTTTTTATTTATGTTTGGCACTAGTCATCAATTTCAATCCCACAAATTTTTGGTTTTATACATAGAATTGAGCTGCTTCGTTTGGTTTTGTCCCTGAAGTAAACGAAAGCTCCAAGAAATTTTTCAGATGAGGGATAATTTCTTGCTTTATAGTATGAATTTTTTTTAATTTGCAAAAAGGAATTTACCCCAAGACATTCCAAAAAAATAAAGATTATTTAAAATCATGTGTTAAATTAGAATTTAGATTCTTTAAGAGTGAAGGAAATGATTGTTGATAAGCAAGAACCAAATTCTACTTCTCTATAAACGAAACGTGCTGATAACATTATTCATGTTATTTCTATAGGTTCTACAATTTTCTTTTGCAATGTTTTTTTTTTCAGATTTTCCAAGGGAACGGGAACACGTATGACGGAGTTAAACGTCAAGTCTCTCCTCCAATCATCGCATCTAGGATTAAATTCGTGCCTTACAGTGAACACCAGAGAATGGTGTGCATGCGCGTGGAGATGTACGGCTGTCTTTGGGCAGGTCGGTAACTTAAGCATATCTAATATGAAGGTCGCTCAAATGAAACTGAGACTCGTGATTTGTCATTGTTTAAATAAACAGAGGTTTGAGCCGGTAATTGGTGTTGTTTACCAAGAAGCAAGCTTAAATTGTTAAGTGTGATATTTTCACGTGCAATTTGGCGCTGTACGGTCGTGACATGGATTCGTCTAAAAAAGCCCTGTAAGCAGTTATTCAAGGTGTTAATGCACCCGAAATTTATAGTCGTATGAAGGTCTTTCACGGTACAATGTTCAGATGATATAGTGAATTTCGTATAGGAAATGCGAGCACGCAGGACATGCCGAGTACACTTGACCTTCACCATAGAATCGATTGGTGCCGTGGACAATCTATTAAGGAAGAATAATCGCCAACTCCTCACTAGCGAGATTGTGGAAGCATTGTCCATGAATAGGAAAGCTGATGACACAATTGAGATGCGGCAAAATTTGCGCGCGATGGTTTCCTAAACGTCTCGATGAGGAGAGGAAGATTAGGAGAACGAGTGCTATTCTGGAGCATCTGCTCATTGCCACGCAGAGGGAACAGAAAATTTCCAAGATTCTGGCCGCACAATAGCATCACATTTGGTGCCACCACTTCGATCCGATCGGAAAACTGAGGAGAATGGAATGACGGCATCCCAGGTTTCCTCGTTCAAATAAAGATCATTTTTCCATCAATGCTTGAAACGTTGATGGTCACGTTTTGCTTTGACGAGAGTGGTCTATTGCAGTGGTTCCCAACCTGGTGGTCACGATCCTCTGGAGGGTCGCTTAGGATTTTCTGCGGGATCGCCAAGCTTAATTTTATTTGCATTTACATTTTATAAGAAAGTTCCAGATAGTTTATTCCGCATGTACCACCCTGTTAAACGTGAGGTGGGGATGTCGGAAATTACTTAACTTTTAAAAAAGAGGTTCGCGATTCGTAGAAGGTGGGAACCACTGATCAAATTTTCAGGTATAGCTTTGGGATTGGTTGGACGCAGGTCGTACGATCAATGCATCCTAAACAACTGCATAACGTTGTACAAATTCAAAACGGCTTACACGGCCTCAAGTTTAAGCAAACCGGTGTGTTGTTAAATGAGGTTATTCCGTTGCATGACAACGAACATCCGCATATGGTAATCATATGCCAAGATTTTGTGTGGAGCTTCCGATATGAATTTCTCACCATTGCACTAACACATCTTTAGGCCACCGACAAAAGCTTTGAGCCGCCGGTTCGCTAACAATGCTGAGGTCCGGGACACCGTTGAAAACTGTTTATATAGCTAAACACGGACATTCTTCGCTCAGAGTATTCGCAATCTACTGACGTGCTGGAACACTTGTAGTGCATATGTAGCTCATGTATCATTTCCTCTATGTTTATATATTCCAACTAACAAACAATTATAGAAAAAAACGTCTCACTTTCATTTGAGCAACTCATAAATTAATACGATTCATCACGTTTTCATCATGCTGATGATTTTTCGTATACACTGAAGTACCAAAAGTCATAAAAACGTCTCATCAAAATTTTCAGGTGTCGCTTGCATCGCGTAAAACGTGTACAAATAGGCAGAGAAGTATACTATTAGCAGTCATCTGAAATGTCTTGTAACGTGATTATGGCTATACGAAGAAAATTATCAGAGTTTGAACGCGGAATAATAGTTGGAGCTAGACGCATAGGACATTCCATTTCTGAAGTGGTGCGGGCATTCAACATTCCTGGATCCACAGTGTCAAAGGTATACAGAGAATATCTCATTTTAGGCATTATCTCCTACCATGAACAGCGCAGAGGCCGACCACAGGTGCTAAATGCTCTGAACACACGTCACTGCGCCAATTAACAGCCACATTTAATGAGGGGAGTGGTAGAAACGTGTCTAAGAGTTCAGTGCAGCGAAATTTGGCACTGATGGGATATGCCTTTACATATAGCACGCCATCGGAGGCTGGACTCGTGAACATATTCATTGGATCTTAGATGACTGGAAACACGTAGGTTTGTCCAATAAGTCACGATTGAAGTTGGTGCCAACTGATGGGGTTCGTATGTGGCGCAGATCCCATGAGGCATGGACCTAAGTCGTCAAGAAAGCACTGTGCAAGCTTAAGTGTTCCAAGAGGACAATGCGCCAAGTCACAGGGCCAACACTACTCGCGATTAGTTTGAGGAGAATTCTGAACAATTGCAACGAATTAATTGGCCGCCTACAACGCCAGACATGCACCCCATCGAACATACGAACGTATTTGGGATTTATCGAACGATTCATTCGTGCACAAGAGACTGCATCTGCAACACTGACGGCTATCGAGACTTCATGGCTGAACATCTCTTCAGAGGATTTCCGCCGACTGGTAGAGTCCATGCCACGTCGACTTGCTGCACTTCGCCGGGCAAAAGGAGGTCCTACACGTTATTGAATAGGTATTCCATGACTTTTGGCACTTCAGTATATACCACTAAAGGTAAACGGTTTGCCTACGTAGGAAATACGAGGGTTGGGGCATAAGTCATGGCAACTATTTTTTTTATGAGAATTCAAGCATGGGTGGAAAATGTGAAATATACAGATGAAAGGACAAGGAATGGACGAAATGTACGGACATTTAACAACACGCCAACACTTTGCTTCTCAAGTTTATTAAAGTAGTTGACATAACATTACAGGTTTCATGTTCTGGAATCATGAAGCCTGTAATGTTATGTTTTTCATACGTTTCATGCTTCTGGAAATGTTATTCCGGAACATGATTACAGATTTCATTTTCCAGAATAAGTAACAGAAATCAAAATAGAGAACGTCTATTTTGATATACGAGCGCTGTTCAACTCGGGTTACATCCATCTTGCACCGCGGTTGACTAAGAACTGATTTAACATTGCTCTCTGCGCAACATCAGGAACTCACGGAACCATCTAATGTTGTGGAAACATACTACCAGTCACAGCTTCCTTGAGACATATGACATTTTATGATACCATCCCTTAGCTCTGAGAAAAAAAATAGTTGCCATGACTTTTGCCCCAACCCTCGTAAAAAGATAAAAAATTTATGCATAGTGCAATACAGTATTTTTTAGATAACCCGTGGGAATTACGACAGTTGGTAAGGATAAGTCGTGTTTTTTGGGTTTTACATGAACGCCATACAAGCAAGGTCGTCTGTTTAGTCTGTCAGAATCGCACTAATGCTCATTTTGTTAATTCGAACAGATTCCCTGGTTAATAATCTGAATCATAATTTCAATTTATTTTTTTCTCATAATTACTTTATATTTGATAAAAAGAATTGTTATAAAAATTTGCTTAAATTTCGTATAAAATATCTCGCCGTTTATTTATTCCCTGTTCACTTTTTCATATTGATTAGATGGATTAATTTCGTATTCGATGCCTCAAGGGGAACTTCGAGGCTCAGACATTAGTCTGAAGGACAAAACGTACGACGGGGTCATTGAGGAGAACTATTTGTACGGAGGGCTAGGACAACTGACCGATGGTCAGAGGGGACAAGACAACTTCAGACTCGATTCCTACACCTTAGGAAAAGGTAAAAAATATCTTTACTTATAATTAATTTCTTATCATTGCTTTTTTATGTTATTTTTACATGCATGAACCCCACGTTAAGTTTGCATATACGTACTGTGTGTTCAAGAGGAATGCTCACATTTCTTCCAGTGTGCATATTTAATTAAGTAAATTTTTTGAACAAATTTACTGGAAAATTGTCATTGCGTTCCCGGTTAATCCTGAGTGTGTTTTCCTCTTCTTTTTCTTTTCGAATGTGCTATTAGGTTACGAGTGGGTGGGATGGAAGAACGACAGTGGTTCGTCGCGTCCCATTCAAATCGTCTTCGAATTCAACGAAGTGAGAAATTTCTCCGCCGTTCACTTCTACTGCAACAATTTATTCAGCAAAGACGTGCGGGTGTTCTCGCACGCCACCATCACCTTCAGCGTGGGTGGGCGCCACTTCAACGGGGAGCCCATCACTTACTCGTACGTCGAGGACGACGCGCTAGAGCGGGCGCGCAATGTCACCATCCGCCTCAAGCAGAGGACGGGGCGCTTCGTCAAAGCCGAGCTCCACTTCGCCTCCAAGTGGCTCCTCCTCAGCGAAGTCTCCTTCGCCTCGGGTACGCAATTGATAAAATGATAAAAAAGGGTTTTCATAGCAATTATATCCTCGAATTAAAAAAGGTGTTGAAATAACATACGCAGACACAAAGAAAGTTAATAATAGTTGCTCACTAAATTTAATTTTTGAACATAATTATGAGAAAATTAAAAAAGGTTTTTAAAATTTTGCCCGAAATTCTGTAAACTTCTTCTATATTTTCTTTTCTTATCTTGTAATTTTTTGATAATTAAATTACTTATTAATTACAGTTTCTTTCTGTTTTTGATTAAGTGTGTATAAAATGTATTAAAATAATAATGTTACTTAAGAAGCAAATTTATTTCGCCTACAAAATGAAAAAAACTAATTATTCCACTCTTAATATGTCAATAGTTAGGTTTAAAAATGAAACGTACAGCCAGGAGTACTAAATTTTAGAGATATGATATACAGTGTGAGGCCGTTAAAATTTTGAAGTAGGAATATTAATTTAAATTTTAAGTATAATAAATTTTTAAGAAACTGCATTTTTTTTATTCATTTTAATTCAGTAATTTCTTTAATTTAGTCTATAATAAGTGTTCTAAGATTATTCTTAATTTTCCACTGTGCGATATAAAACATTTCTCTCCTTCTATTCAGAGAAATTCCATGACCGTTCCTTGTTTAAAGATTTTATCCACCATGAAGATGGGTCATGGACACCTTTTATGAAGAGCGGATATCAAAAGTTAATGCGATTTAAATTTTTAGCTGACGTTGCAGATAAAATATATTGCACAGATTTTACATTTTTGTCGTTAACCAATTAAAAATATGTGAAACGGATTTATGTAAAGAAACTGGGTTTTTTCTCTCTCAAACATCAGTCCTTCATCTTTCTGGGCAATGTGACAAGCTTAATTTTCTTATAGTCTACTTCTACACTGCTACAGAAATAACTGTTATGATATGTCAAATTTCCTAAAAAAATTCAGATTGTTGTTGACGGTAATGTAATGGATTGATCCAAATAAAGCGGTTAGGCTGAAAAATTAATTTAACCTGGCCTAACCTAATGAATAAAGGGCGGTGCTCATTGACGTTATCTAGTTTATATATTGCCCGAAAAAAAAGTGAATGAATTTAATTATGTTCCCTCAAATAGCCAATTACTGGAAGGGATATATCAAAGATCTTTCCGACGCGGAGTTCTGCGTGGTTGTAAAAATTTGTAAAGAGATTGAATTCGTACTATCAAACAAGTCTTGTGAACAATTTTTATGCAGCATTCAAAACATCTGCTATTACGGAAAAATTTAGTACGAAGAAAAAGAAAACGAAGCACACTTAAATTCATGCAAAAGTGTAGGAGTGAGGCTTAATATATTTTTGGCAGAGGTTTTTTTTTTAACTATTTAGTTTTAATTAATAATGAAATTGATAATTGCGAAATTTCAATTTAAGTTTCTAAAATTGAGATTCTATATAATTTTGTATGCCAGCTAATTTGCTGTCATGTGTTCCTTTGAATCAGGAGGAATACTGAAACCCGTGTTGCCAGCGGAAGTGTTGCCGGAAATGTTTTTTTCCGCCCAGATCTGGGAGGTTTTTTTTATCACGTGCTATCTCAAGCTTTATCATCTGGGTTTTTCTGGATTTTTATTTTCTCATCAGATGCCGCTGGTATAGGAAAAAACCTTGTCTGGCATCACTGTATGAGGCGGAAACTGCAATGAGATTCATGGTGGTCCTGGAATGAATAGAATAAAAAGAATGTAATTAAAGATATTATCACTTCAAAATGTCTCAACACTAAAATATCTTCTTAAATCGATGTTAGGGTTCTTAACTTCTTTAGGGGGCTTACTGAATGAAGTGGGTTTAAACGCTTCGTAGCACGAAACGCACGAGCTATGGTGAAACGCACGCACTACTTCGTGAAATCGTATCCGGTGGACCCTCCTTTACAGTTAGACAGGAATGGTGCCAAACTTTGCTGTGGCTAGATGAGAACTCTGTTCCTTAGTGTTCCGTTTGAAAAATGTCGGTGTAATTTGGAAGATCGTCGCAGATAATGGAAATATTAAGGGCTTTAGGATCTGGTGTCTGATAAAGATCTGCGACCGTATTGTGAGAATCACTACAGTTGTCCCGTGCGCTGCAGTAAGTTTCTGTAAGGTCACAATTCTTTCTTTCGCTTGATTTATTAGAATCACAATGTATGATTGTAATATTCTTGTTTAATCCCACCTGTCATGGCAAGAAGGTTCAGTGTGCAACCTGGCTTTGTTTTCCTCAACGACTTCCCAGAACTCTCATCGGATAAATAAATAAATAACTTGGAATGAGAGTATTTCAGGTTCTGTGATACATAAAGACCCTATTGTTACGCCGTAGTCAAAGTGGTGTGTGTATTAATGGATGGAACTTCTTTCCTTTACCATTCAACAATACGTACGAATCAACTTCACATGAAAACAATGGAACTATTTCATACGAAGGAACAACAAACGACAATAAACGAACTTTTATTCTTTAAAAATAGATTATTAAAAATAGCTAATTGCCATCCAGTAAAAAGAAAACTGTATACTAATTAATAATCATTTCCTTAATTTATTATATTATTTTATAAATTAATTCCGTAATCTTCGTAAATTTTCCGGGGCTGACGTCATGTACTCACGAGTGATCTAATGGGACAGCCGAGTATACGAATATGCGTTGGTGAGGGGGTATGTATCGCGGTGCTTTATAATTTTAAATAAAAAAAAAAGTCTACTCATGAATTCTTACCTCATCTTAAAATTATTTTGAGACGAATAATTGGACAGCAAAATTAAGGTTTTATGATTATTAACACTGCTGTAATTGCAATTCTTTGGCGACCACTGATAAAGATTTTGCGTCCCCTTTACCGCCTTTTTTTTTTCTTTTCACTTCCGCTACCGCCAACGCGCAACGCCATCGTTTTCAAGGTATACTTGCGCGCAAACAAAGAGTTCCGTGTACAGGTTCGGATGGTTTCTTTGTTAGTCTAGTCATACAGATATGAATTTTTATAAGTTTGGCTATAAAAACAAGACCTAAGAAACCGCCCAAGGAATATTAGCTGGGCTCTGAAAAGTATATCAAGAGGTGTGAAATATATTCTCTTCCATGTTGTCCAATAGAAATAACTCTATTGGTAGAGTTCTTTCTGAATTGATAGATGTTCTGAATAACGTATTGCATGTATCGTGAACAACCCTCTTTGGTTGACTAAACAAACACTACTTCATAAAAACGTCAGCAACTAAATGTTGAAATTAAGCAGAGTTAATTTTAATAAATCTGTTATGAAGGCTATCGAACTGAATAAATTCTTACGATAAAGGATCAACATTGGTCTTACAGAAACTGCTGCTTAATATTTAAGGATGGACATAATAGTTGTATAAATTTTTTGGAAAGCCCGCGACTATTTTTACTGTTATCAATCGATTTCACTAATAGACTGTAAATTGATGGGGTTACATAGGATTCGATTAAAATCCCACTAAATCAATTTGAAATATGGAAGATCGGTGGGCCCGAATCCATAATTCGATACGATTGTTGGTAACTTTTTTATCATTCCAACAAAACAATCTAAAAAGTTAGATTATAAAATAGTTCAAAACACCCATAGAAAATAATAGGGTTATATCATTCTTAAATTTCTTTTTCATTCTAATTAATCTTTACAAAGCTGATTCTCCCCTTTGGTAAAATATTCACTAGACTAGAGAATAATCATAAATGTTCCTAACCGATTACAGTCGACCTATTATATTTAGACGAAACCATTAAGCAATATACTGAATCATACTATTTTCTCCATGAAAGAACATATCCATGTACGGCTGAAAAGAAACAGATGAAAATTAACTTTTTGTTCAATTTACCGATGCAAGATTCCATTGCTTAATTCCGTCTGTGGAACTAAACAACTATCATTAGTAGAAATAACGAACCCAATTGTCCACATAAAATACGGTAGAATTTATTTCTTGCAAGTCGAGATAGTCAAGAAGTAAAATCTATTTTTTATGAACCAGAGGTTTCATTATTTTTGCTATTGGTCTCTATCCACAGGTGGAGACTAATTCCAAACAACTATCGTTAATACAATACAGTATTAATATCTGCAGAAAGTGAGGATTTAATTGCTATAAAATTTGGTTTTATATTTAACAATTCTCATTCAACAGTCATGAATAATTTAGATGTATGTGTTTGATAAAGTTTTTAATTTTTTCATCATCTAATTCGTATCGGTGGTTGTCCCTTGTAGTTCCAGCTGTCGGCCACTTCGAAGAAGAGACCGAGTTCAATCCATATGTGCCTCCAGCTGACAGCGAAATAGAAAACGAGGATGGCGACTCATCCGAGAGTCTCGACTCGGAAGGTCAGTGCAAGTTTTCTATTCAATTTCACATTCCAGAGAAAATCAAAATAAAGGCTCTTTTATCCAATGCATCTTTTATTACTGCCTTTGCATCCAACTTTTAAAGTTTAACGTCCCTTTAATAGAAAGATGCTAATTTTTCTTTTTTCATTACGTCTTTCTTTTTTCATCCATCGAATAGAAATTAATTCTATATCCCTGTTCTCTTTGTAAAATAGTCAGCAGTGCCGTGAACGACCAGTCGATAGGGCTTGTGATTGGCGTTTTGGCAGCAGTCATCATTCTGCTTGTGTTCATCATCTTCATCATCATTCGTCACAACCGACAGAGCAAGCCCATGACGAACCATGCCAAGCTACAACGCATGGAGAAACACGTCACCATCAATATGAAGGTAAGTTACCGAAAATTATAATAACTTTATATTTTCCTGTTTATTATAAATAACATAAAAAAACGTTGAAAATGCTAAGGCGTTATCATTTTCCAATACATGCATCACAAACTTAACATTCACTTAATTTCCAATACATTCAGCACTTCTTTGATATTCATTAGTTATTTTCTTACATTTTTATCGGCCAAATTAATTTTTTTTAAAAATGAATAATTATTATGTAATGTTTATTAATTTAATAAATCCTTTCTACAGCGGTTTTTATTGTTAATTATAAGAAATACTAATATGCGGCATTGAAAAATGGCAGAAATAAAGATACAAAAAATCAATGTCTCAAAAAAGTCGTATTTTTTTGAATTGATAAAAACAATAAGTCAAGAATAAGATATAAAATGCCAGCATATTTATAAATACGGGTGTAAACATTGTGCCTGTCAGATTATTTTGGAGGGTGAAAGAAAGCAATCTTAGATCAAGGCCGACGATATTCTGTCTTAGCAAGTTTTGCGTCAGCGAGCAGCGAGTTTTTCTTGTTGCAAATGAAAACAGCACGAAATGAAATTTTAAAAAATGTGGTTATTGTTTTGAATTTTTATTTTTTCATATCCTGGAGTCATTAGCAAAAGCACTAATTGCTACTCAATGTTTTTTTGTATTTATTTTTGACCATCATCGATTTACACATTCCAACTTTAAAACCTTCTATCGTAAATCTGTCTTCTCCTAATGTGATCCGTCAACTGTAGATGACCTCACTTTCTACAAAATACTTTTAATTTACCATCTGCATATCGCAAACTTTTGATGCCAATTTCTTGGATTACTACAAGGTGTTCCCATTCCATAACCAAACTTCTTTGATACTGTAATGAATAATGCAGGGTATACACAAAAGAATATTGCAATTTGAATAATTTATTTCTCATAGAGATGGGGCATGAGGACAAATTGAATAGATGAACAACTGTCCAAGTTTAAGCAACTTAAATTACAAAACCCTGGTGACACGATGCGGTATTGGTGGGATAAAATTCTCCTACTTTGACCGCCAAGTTCTCCTGACCTCACTCCGAGTTTATTCCATGTAATTTCTTCCTTAGGATATTTGTCAAGCACCATGTTTACGTGCCACTACTACCGATGGATGCCTCTGAATTACGACACAGGACTGATTGCAGCAGAAGTTTTGACATGAGCGTGGGAGGAAATGGATGCGTACCGTACCACCAGGTGATCGTACATTGAGCATTTGTAAAGCAAGTTACCTAAACTTGGACAGTTCTTTCATCCAATGTAACTTTGCCCACATACCCCTTCTTCAGCAGTAATGTTTCGGAAGCAGTAATAGCGATATTACTTTGGCTTTAGCATTCTATTAGCAATTAATCGAAATGTTAATATCTTTTGGACAATAGTTTATTTTTCCGAAATTCTCTTTGCATTTTGATCCAGCTTTCTTCAAAGTGCATTTCATTTTTTGCTGGTTTATAGACTGATTGTTATTCAATATCAGAACTATTAGACCTATATCAATTGTAGAACTTTCACATGCAGTTTCTTAGCGCGATAATTATCTCGACATTCCGAATTTGTTTTCTGCTTGTTTGTTGTGCATCTTTTGCTCCTGAATTTTTGATAAATTAGTGTTCTCGTGCTGTTATGCCAATCTATGTATAATCTTAGGAAATTATACAGTGCGCAAAAGTAACGGGGCAATAAAATGAGTTACAAAAGAATGTGTTATTGTGTCTAATAATTTATTACCAATAATGGAAAGCAACAATGGTCAAAAGTCAACTTTTACTTTTCAACTAATTAACCAATTTTGGAAAGAAATGCCGAGTTACACTTCTATAAGACTACCGCCACCTGTGTCGGTGTAAGGAGTAGAAATAGGTCTACGAACTTCTGCTTCAAGTCTTGCAAAAGGGTTGGGTGTTGAGCATACACCGCATTCTTGATGAAGCCTCACATGAAAAAACTCGGGAGGGGGATGAGATCAGGTAAATTTGGTCGCCCTGGAATGTGACCAATTCATCTACATCATATCTACAAGACAAGTAGTTCTCCCATTACTTCTGTGTTATCCTATGTACAAGGTACATCTAAAAAGTTCGGTGAATGGAAGCATAAAACAAATAAAACAAAACATGGAAACAAAATATCTTTATTCACCCTCAAAGTAACATCCGTTGAACACCATACACATAGTTGATAAAGCTGCTGGAATAAGTCAGCGAAGGCCTCTTTTGGGATCGATCGAAGTACAGATGTCACACGTCATCAGATGTCTAGTAAATTTGCAACGTGTGCCCTTCATGACCCTCTTAAGGCGAGGGAACAAAAAAGAAGTCTGTAGGCGCCAGATCAGGCGAATATGATGGATGTGCGATAACAGTTACACGGCGTGGGCCCAAGAAGTTGTGTACACGGATCGATCACAGTATGCGGGCATGCGTTGTCATGCAACAGACTCCACTCTCCTCTCCTGTACATCTGTGGGCGGGCACCTGGACCAACATTGAATGCGTTTCTGTGGCCGTTTTCCCCAATTTGTAAAAATTTCATGTTTACCCGTTGCTCCATTTCGCACACTCGCCATTCGACTGCCCGTAACAGACCAATCTGCGTCGGTTTTTGCGCTCCTTGCTACGCCTCGTCTATCCATTGGTCTCTCACTGCGCATGCGCGTGGCCGCATTTTTGGCTCACGTTACTTTTGAGATATCCATCCATTCACCGAACCTTTTAGACGCATCTTGTATAACTAGCATTTCCGTCTTCTGCAGTTTTCATTTTTTTCATCGCTCTGTGCACTATTTCGTTTATTTCAGCTAGAGCATTTACATTAAAAATTACTTTTGTCTTAAACATAAGAAAATTAGAAAAGATACTTAATGATGACAGATTCGCAAATTGACACGATTCATAAAAAAATGAAAACACCGTACATGAAAAGTCATCCATTAAAATTATCACACGCTCTCGAGAAAGATAATACTGTATTTAGGTTTGAAACTTCATTTCACTTAACAGATAAAGAAAAATCTGTTGTTTTTTTTCTACCCTAAAGCAGGCAATTATATTTTCAATTAAGATTCTCAAGTGGGTAAGCTTACCAAAAATAAAATCAATGAATGTTCTATAATGTTTAAAATTAAAGCATCTTCTATTACTTGGAAAGATGTGTCAAGCCTCAACTTCAAAAACTTATTAATTAATAATTAAATAAATTGAGATGGTGGAAAAGATGGTGGAGCCTACATTCGCAGTAGCCTCCCAATTTATCAGGAAAAGAAAAAATAAATGCGGGAGAGGGGGGCGCTGCTGGTTGAACCGGGGGGGGGGGTATAAAAAGAAACTTTAGAACTTAAAATTGGCTCATCAGATGCAAACAATTTATCTACAAAAATATTCGTCGAATTTATTGATTTTGGTGGGCCGGTATGAATTCTTCATCCATTTCTTCATCTTTCGGCGGGGGTTCATTAATAACTCCAAAATGGCTCTTCAGTACTCAACTATTTTTTTAAAAAAATTATTCGTCTTAATGGGAGGAGTCCGTACATGTCGAATTTATTGACTTTGGTTCGTTAGAATGGATGCTACAGCCATTTCTTCATTTTTAGAAAAAAATTAATCTCTCTGAAAGGTTTAACTAGTTGTCATAAAAAGTACATTAAGTAACTTCTAAGTATGTATCAATTTTATATAATTCTGCGTTTGCCCTTTCGGAGGAGTTAGCTGCCCAAAATTGATACTACGAGGGCGTTTTGAAAATTAAGGCGTCTATGGCTGTAAGTTTTTTTTATTTGTTGACCAATTTTCAAAATTATTTTTGAACCTGATATTTGCATTTGTCCTCTATGTAATGCACTGTTCACTTTTCGACAAAGTCCCCATCCCTTTTCTCGCACTTACGGCAACAGGTGACTAGTCGGGTGAACCGGTCGGGAAGGAATTCCGGGAGTTGTGACATAAAGATTGAATGGCAACTTTCACCTCGTCGTCAGAACACAATTCATGTTTCTTAAGGTGCTCTTTTATCTTAGGGAAGAGGTGAAAGTCGCAAGGTGCAAATTGTTGATTTGGGGATTCGAATACACATGATAAAAACTAACTCAGTTTCTAAGACGTAAGTTATCCATCTTATCCAAAACTTTTATTTAAAAATATTTAAGCTATACTTCTAGCAAAAATATTTGTACTTCCATCAAATACTAACATCAAATATATCAAAAATGGTTAAAACCTAATTAAATGTTTAATCTACAAAAAACAATCCATTAAATATTTTGTATATACGATTATGGAAAATTTTTAATGGATTAATATTTTGATAAATATTTTTAAATTAGTTGTGGATATGATGGATAATAATTTCTTAGGATTGAGTTAGTTTTTATTAAGTGCTATTATTTTTTAATGATTAATTAATTAATAAATTTTTGAAGTTGAGGCTTGATATTTATGAGTGTTTTTAGTGTTAATTTTTTCTTCAACGTAATCTGGAGGGCACGGCAGTCGAGCAAGCACAGTCGTAACATCCTTTTCAGGAAGCAACTCGGCGTACTTTTGACTCTACATATCTTGTGCCAGAGTTGCATAGAATCCTGAAACTTTTGATATGTAGAGTACTTTGCAAATGATTGGATGGTCGTACCTACCCATTCGCCAGCGTCGTACTTCAGGCCAAGGAACTGCTAATAGCCAGGCGCACTCTGCAGCATATTTATTATTGTGACTAAAAGTTAATTATGTCAATGGTCTTTAAATTGTATACATATATAATTCAATGTTTGAACAATTAAAGACGTTATTTCATACTTATGATTTAAAGAACTTCCCTCTTTCCCATCTCTGTTCACGTCTTAGTACCTCTGGGGTTTCAAGGTTGAGTTAGTTAATTAAAACTAATTAAATCACGTGACACTAGCAGAGGATTCTTTGGAAATGGGCTCTAGATCGAAGATGGCCTTCTTAAGATTATGAATTAGTACTTTTCGGTTGTCATAGCGATCATGAACACTGTCCCAAGCAATAATGTACGAGGGTGGGCTGAAAAGTAATGCCTCCAAGGCCATAACACTTTTATTTTTTAACGAATTTAAAATTTTTTTTTTTCTAAAGATGGCTTATTTTGTTTTCTTTTCAATGCATTATTCACTTTTCAACATAGTCCCCATCTCTGTCCACACACTTTTGCCAACGTGACACTAGTCGTGACATCCCGTCGGAGAAGAAGTCCTTTGGTTGTTTTCGACACCAGGGGGTCTAGGCTGAACTCATCGACAAGCTGTCGATCTCGACAAAATCTAACCGTCAATAAGTGGCATATTACACATTTATACACATATTTACACACGTATGGCTAGATGATATACACTGATATACACAAGTTTACATAATTTTAAACATTTATCCATGTATACACATAAATACATACATAAACACATTACTGTAGACACACTATATTATCATTTTCACAGTTCAAGTTTCGTAGCACAAGAGAGTACTTCATGTATGTAAATATTTTTAAACAAGTTTTTGTTAATATTTTTAGAAAATGTGTATTCTTGAGCTGTGTGTATTTAGCCTGCAGACCGGAAACGAAGGAAAAAAGATTTTAATAAGAAATCTGTTGCGAAATTCTGAAATAACGATCGTCAAGTGCATAGTCGACTGCTCTTGAATTGTAGACAAAAATGGCAGAATTGTAGGCAGTTGTCGATGGTCAAAGTCTACACTCGAAAATCGACGGTGTAGAGTCTGTACACTGTAGACTCTGTAGACAAGTGTACACTGTAGACTCTGTAGACACTGTAGACAAGTCGTGTTCATGCTAGCTCGAATCGACAAATGCGTCATTAACCACGTGACCATCGAAACTTGTCGACAGTCGACTGCTTGTCGATGAGCTCAGCCTAGACCCCCAGGATCGAATCGCGTCTTTCAGCTCGCCATCAGAGCTGAATCAATGTCCTTTAAGCGATTCTTTAAGCTTTGGGAACAAGTGAAAATCGCTGGGAGCGAGGTCAGGGCTGTACGGCGGATGCGGTAGAACCTCCATGAACTTCAGTCGCTGCAACCCTTCTTGTGTTTCTCGACTTGTGTGCGGATGTGCATTGTCGTGCTGCAGAATAGGGTCCATACCCTTCCGAACTCGCAGCAACCGGGCGCGAAGCTTCTCTAGCGTTTGCACGTACTGTTTTGAGTTGATCGTGGTTCCTGGTTCCAAGAAGTCAAGGTGGACAACACCCTGGAAGTCCCAAAAGATGGTCAACATGACTTTCCTTGCCGACTTGACAACCCTGAACTTTTTGGGATGTGGACATGTTGCATGGCGATATTCCAACGATTGTCGTTTGTTCTCTGGGTCAAAATGATGTGCCCATGTTTCATCCCCCGTGAGAATGCGCTGCAGAAAAGCCTCACCCTCACGCTCCTGGGCCAACAGATCCTGGCAAACGTTCTTTCTCTTCTCTTTGAGTTCATGAGTGAACATATGTGGTACCCAACGAGCACACACCTTACGATATCCCAGCAACTCGGTTATGATAACGTGCACTCTCTTCTTGGAAATTTGGAGCTCTGTAGCGATGTCATATTGCTTAATTCGGCGGTTGGAACGAATCATTTGATCGACACGAACTCGATGTTGCTCGTCTGTTGCTGTGATTGGTCGTCCACTGCGGGGTTGATCAGCTAGGCTAGAGCTTGCCAGGTTTCGTTCTTTCACTAATCTTGCCCATCTTCTCACTGTACTGACGTCAAAAGTTGCATTGCCGTATACAGCTGTCATTCGGCGATGAATTTGGACAGGATCGCAACCTTCAGCTGTCAAAAACTCAATCACTGCGCGCTGTTTCAACCTGACTTCCATGTACATTGTGAAACATTATGTTTCATTTTCAGCACACCTACACCATCTAGTGACATAGACATAAAGTGTTTTTGAAAGAGAACAAAATAAGTCATCATTTGAAAAAAAAAATTTTAAATTCGTTAAAAAATAAAAGTGTTATGGCCTTGGAGGCATTACTTTTCAGCCCACCCTCGTAGTTGTCACCCGTGAAGGCGATAATATTAACGAGCTCTGCTGCTTTGCCAGCCAGCGAAGCGCGCAAATAATGAAATTTTTGTATATTGCTGAGTTCGTTGCTTTCATGAATGAAGCTTGTAAATAAGTCTTTAAAGTTCAGCCAGTCTTCAAATTTCCACTAAATTCTGGTAATTTATTGGTAGGCAACTTAATCAAAGTAGATGACGAATGAGAGTGGCGTGAGCTGCCATGCGAACTTATAGAGCTGGAGGGGGATGTTGGGCGAGGCCTACTTCTATCTAACAAACTCTCAGCGTCAATAATTATGTTAAAGTACTTATCTTCAAATTCTGCGGATTCGGAGTGAGTATCGTTTGTTTCATCTGCATCGATCTCTTGTTGAATCTCACGAAACGAAGCGAGCAACGGTCCTGCGTCGAGCAGGCGTTTCTGTAGTTGAGCAGCATCACGAACATTCAATGGTGTAGAGGGATTTGCTGATTCAAGTGCTCGAACATGGGATTCAAAACGAGTTAGCGTAGCTTTGATGGAAGCGCGTTTTCTTTTAGGATCCATTGTGTTTGATGAAGCCAGCAAGTTGAATCAGTAGGAGCTGCGTAGAGACAAGATGGCGGAATGGCGGGAAAGGCACTAATGATGGCGGGGAAACACGATCAGTGTTGAACAAATGACAGCATGGAATAGCGAGAAACAGTCACAAAACACGAAGAACAATCAGTACACTGAAGCGGAAGAAAGAAATGTCGCGATGTCTTCTCAGTAAAAACACATATTCAACAGTTCGAAGGACCAGGAGAAATCATCAACTGAGCTCATGAAAGCGAAGCACTCGAGAGAAATAACTTCGATAGTTGCGAATATTATCCGGCTCGAAGGACCAAAATGTTTATGTTAATTATGATGACAGATTTAAGAAAGTTTATACCTTGCGATTCATGAACTCATAGATGATGTATTTGGCGAAAGAAACAATGGCAAAACACGAATTGTACGAGAGCAAAAACTTACCATGTTTATTCCAAGAGTGCGACAGTAAGAAGAGGAAAAGAACAAGTAACGCCACCTCGTGGCAAACTGAAAAAGTCAAGATACGAAAAATATTCTTAACAACCACAAAAAGCGAAAAACAAACGCAACTGATATAAATTCTACTAAGAGTTTAAGAAGTCGCTTATACAACATCGGACTAAGGGTATTGTCGAACCGGCCGTGTGGAGCTTTGGAGGCAAGTGACACTTTGCTTAGAATTCCACTGATCCTCAAACAACAATAACATGGCTTGATGTCAGTATCTATCGGAACCGTAGAGTTAAGTCTAAAGAGGATTAATGATATTTGAAACGTATTTTACTATATTTATTATGAGTCATGGCTTGATGATTATTATCCTAACAGTCCAAAATATTTGGAACATATCAATTTGTACAAGTTCGCAAAAAAAGCTATTAACAATAAAATGCAACAATTTCAACAAAAGTCGAATATTGTGTTAGAAGACTGTAAGAAGTATCTGAAAAGAAGACACTGACCATATCTCAAACCATTATTTCTACGACGTTGAGGAAGTGCCTGAAAAATACTTCTTTTCGTTACTTCATATGTTCAAACTATATCGAACTTTAGGAGAAGGAGATTCGGGCAGACGTGAGGAGTTCTGTATATGGGCGTAGACTGGATCAGTGACGAGGCAAATTTTTATGCCCATGGTGAGGTAAACCGTCAGAACATGAGATATTGGATGGATACGAACTCTCGTTGGACAGATCCAACCAAAGTCGTTGGTGATAGTAAAGTTATGGTGTTGTATGGAATATGGGGCACCCGTTTCATTGGACCATTTTCATAGACGGTATCTTAAATGATCATGAGTACTTGCGAATGCTACAGAACACTGTGTTCACGTCACTGTTGACCGATGGTGTCAGTTTCCAAGTTTTTCCCAGCAGGATAGTGCACCATCACACTCCGGACTTAATATCCGTCAATGGCTGGCTGGGCAATTACCTGAATTGACCAGCGAGGTCCTGTGGAGTGGCCAGCACATACCCGAGATCTCACACCGCTGGATTTGTACCTGTGGCCGTGACCACCGAGAGAGAAGGCCTCCGCAATGAAAATGAATACATTGTTACATCATCATAGATAGTGCAAATTCAGGGCTTATTATTGGTAGAAATACGAATAACAATGCACTATCTATGTGATGCAACAATGTATTCAGTTTCATTGCGGAGGCCTTCTCTCTCGGTGGTCACGCTGTGGCCCATTTGAAACAACTTGTGTATTGCTGTGAAAATCCAAAGCAAACGTGACCTTCAGCAATGCATCCCACAAGCCTGTGATAGCATTACCCCCGGCGTTCTTGTGCGCGTGTATAATGAATGGATAAAGCACCTTGAGCTCTCTCTGCAGCAGCAGGGACAACACATTGAACACATCCTTTAGCTGCTGCAACCTAGTTTCGATATGTGTGAACCACAAAAGATAACTGAAACCCGATTGCAGGAATGAACTCCTGAGAAAAAACTGGTGTCATTTGATATTCCACGTGACCTCCTTCCCATTTAAGAAAATGAACCTTGACCCACAATGGCAGATTTCAAGATCGCGTCCAAAACTGTCTCAAAAGATAGAGCACCTATCCTATTACCTGCTAGCATGATAACGTCGTTTATTTTACACACCGTTTCCGAAATACAGGTATGTCCAGTGACTCATCCTGTAGATTGCCCCAAGTATCTTTTAAAGGGCTGTGAGTGTACAAGAAAGTATGAAGACGATGCTACCATGACAGCAGGACTAGAGGAGACAATACTGATAAAAATAGGAGCAAGTATGATA
The DNA here is from genome assembly GCA_023313115.1 of Rhysida immarginata. NCBI lineage: Eukaryota > Metazoa > Arthropoda > Chilopoda > Scolopendromorpha > Scolopendridae > Rhysida > Rhysida immarginata. The sequence continues at coordinate 791,794 of JAHWFO010022370.1, forward strand.
TTGAGAAGGGACATTGATGTGAGTTTGGGCATAGTTATTGGTTCTATCGGTGTTGTACAAGGTTTGAAATGGATCCTGAGGATAAGAAAAAAAGTTAAAAGGATATAATACAAATCCAAATAAGTAAATTGAAAGAAACTGAGAAAAAACAGTAAACTGTATAAAATAAATAAAGAAACCACTTTTTTCATAATATTGTTTAATTTCCGTATACGCAGCGAAAAACTAGATAAAGAACAAAGCACTCCAAATCATTACATCTTTAGTTAAAGAACATTTTGTGACTTGGCAATTACACAGCCAAGTTCCCATATATAAACGTGAATATTAAACTGACAGCATCAGAAGCTGTTAGGTAAAAAATTATTATTCCTGATTACAGTAGGGTCAAAGCTTAAGAGTCTAGTGAAGCTTACGTAGCGCTATCAAGATTAACAAGCCTGAGCAGACTGCATCTAATTAACATTGACGATTATAGTGTTAAAGCTCAAGAGTCAGCCATAACTGAATATAATCGACTTAGATGCAGTACCGCCCAGACTTGCTCAAAATAATTCATTCGAATCACAGGGAAGTTATCATATCTTACAACTTTACAATGCTATGTAAAAATTAACTTTAATTCCACGCAATAAATACATATACGTTCAGTTCCCATATAAATATTGTTTTATGTAATACTTTATTAATAAACATGAATATTAAAATGTAAGCAACAGCCGTCACATTCTCGTGCTGCGTAATTGCCAAGTCACAAAATGTTCTTTAACTAAAGATATAATGATTTGGAGTGCTTTGTAAATGAAAGTTTCAGAGTTAATAAGAGCACTAGACTTGGCTCTACATAAGATCTCACAACTTTTTACGGTTAAGGAGTTGCGGGACTTGGCTACATTTTTTTACAAGAAATGTTTTTGATGGGATTATTACTTTACAGATATGGTTCGTCGTTTGTTTCACTTTTGAAGAAAGATCATATTTCCCCTTCAGACAACAGCAAATCGATCCGACTTCTTACAAATTTATAGTCTTTCGAAAGATTTATTTCTCATTAAAACTGAAAATTTTCTCAGGTGAATCAGAAATACAAAATCCATTCAATCCTACAATCTTAATCAAGTTTTGGACTGAAATTGCTTCTAAAAATGTTCTTTTCCCTCTACGAATGAATCAGTAGTTAGGGCGTAAAACTGCAGTAAGGTAAAGCGTGGAGTTAGATCTCGGAATCGACTTACTCCTCCTTATTGGACGCATCTTTTGCAGGAAATAGGTCTCCCGAAGCATTTCCATTCTTAGGCAATCCTATCAAATCACAGATGGTCTCCCCTGCGGAATTCTGTAAATTCGGTTTATTAAAATGAGCCTTAGGAAATGAAAGCCTGTCTACGTTTATACATCCTACTGAGGAAAGTGAGGTTGCAACGGTCATCCATTTATTCTCTGGGACTTACTGTTAGATTCATGGAATGGAAACTCCAAGTCAGAACATCAGCTCAAAAATAGATCATGAACTCAACGGGCATAGAATAACCCAATTTTCCACTAGGATTTTCAGAAAACTATTGACTTCCAAGTTCCTTCAGGTGTATTATAATCAGTCATCCGTATCTCCGAAGAGGGTAAAGGTATTTCAGGTGTAAGCTAATATTTTCAAAAATCTGTAAATACAATTACACATTTGAAAAGTGTAATTTCCAAATTTGATTTACATAACATAATTTAAAAATACAACAAAATTTAAAAATAATTATATCTTCTGGTAAAACAGACCTATTCTAAATTCGTTATTATCCATAGATACAACTTTTAAAAGAATTTTAGAGCCTGCTAAACTGGTTATTCTGGACCACGTCCATAAGTTTCACAATATCGTCCATGTTAGATAGACCATTAGATATATTGAAAATAAGTTATCAAAAATACTTTCAAATCAAAGATTGAAAGCCTTCAAAAGATGCAATTTTCACTTCTGTTTTCTAGAGTTATATGAGTAAAGTTATTTTCTGTTGTTTATGTATCGTTGGGGATTCCTTTCTCCTCATTGGTATTCACGGAAGGGAACCGAGTCTCATTACGCATGCATGAGAGTCTTACAATAGTAATGAACGCTAACTCCTTCCAAATGCGACTCGCTCAAAATCAATTTACTCGAAGAATATTGATTAGCAGATAGAATCCAAATAAACGAATAAAAATAAAAGAAACAACCACTAATCTGCCTTCTGATGCTATGTCTACAATGACGTATAATAAATAACTAAATAAATAAAAATTAATTTTTAGCTTCAAATGTAGTATAATAAGATATTGGATTTTAAAAATGTTATTTCAGAAACTAAACCAATCGAAAATATTTGAACAATTTGGTGAATGTGCAACGAATAAAATTTTACTGATGTGCTTATTAATGCTACTAAATAACCGAATTAAAAAAAATACAAGCGATGTCGTCAATCTCAATCTGGACGCACTCGCCTCGAAATAGTAGAGCGGGTGGGATTTGATTGGCCAGATGGGAGACGCTGCAGACTGTTGCCATTAAAATCAATGCGACTGATTTATTTGGTTTGGTGACCAAATGTTTCAAGAGCCTCTTGTCACGAGCAGAAATTAAATGCGGCACTTATCTAAGCGGTACTTTGAGAAAATTGAATTTAAATTTTAAACAACAACGAGAACTTTGATCTGCTCTTCAAAGGCCACCTAATTGTATGGAATAACCCATGCTAATCCTACTTGGAAAGTTCCAAATCAATACTTTTAGCACAGCAGAAATAGAGGACAAGTATTTAAATCTACACTGTACGGATAAAAACATAACTCGTCATAGGACATTAATCATATTCAGGCCTATTTCTCATTTTGCATTTGGGGACGAAATAATAAATTCTATCTCCAGAGGAGTTTACATAGTCTCTAGAATTGTCCGAAATTTATTTATTTTTATCTCCCAATCAGTTGTTTTATTATACAAAAAATATACTATTTTGTGCGGAGAGCCAACAATTCCGTCTAGTAACGTCTACGAAAGGAATGTTCGATTTCTTTCTATAGATTCTTTACAATCATCGAGTGTCTGTGTCCAGAAGAAACTAGCCTTCGAGTTAACTCTTTTTAATCATCATAATAAGTGCGGGATAAGTAATTCTTTTAATATTTTCGAGCATGCTTCGAATTCCAGCGATTTACATGTGAATTTACATTGTCGATCATTTACATTTCATCAATTACATTATAAATCTTCTAAGAATTTCAGATTAAATCTTAATTTAGGCAATCCAAATATGTAACACCTTCAATAATAAATAAAAGATACAGGTTCACTTATTTCTTTTTATTTATCTTCTATATTGCAAAAATCTCTATTATATGAGCTTAGGTGTTAACATTTAAGGTCTCTTGAAACTTGAAAATTTAAGCTATCTAAAAGGAAGCGTTATTATGATCTCCTTGTTAGGATTGGTGAATGTCAAAAGAATGATAGTGGTTTCCAAAAAATATATGAAATAACTCATTGGTACACTTTTGATGATGTTGTAGTTGTGGCGTACACATTTTTTCGACTATCTTTTACAGATTTACCTATGAAGGGAAAGCAGAAATATGTGTGTGTGTGTGTGTGTGTGTGTGTGTGTGAGAGAGAGAGAGAGAGAGAGAGAGAGAGTGAGAGAGGAGAGAACGCTACTAGAAAACTTTCAACAAATTATTTTGTTTCACTTTTATGATATGTATGTGATTATTTACTTTTTGTTTATGTTCGCTTATATTATTTTCATCTTATTTGTTATCTTCTGGTTTTTTTGTTTTTTTTAAATTTATTTCAAAAATTCCTCTTAATTGAAATAAACCGTCAACGGATGCGCTTCAGATACATTTAGCAACTTTTGCCAGAAATTCACGCGGAAAAAAATCCCCGTACCGGCGAACATCAGTTACAGCTAATCATGATTCTCTGTCATTGAAGCGCTGACGCGTAGGCTTTTCAGTTCTCTAACTGCAGGAACGTGGGTTCGAATCTCGCTGTGAGCAAGGATGATTGTGTTAATCCCAGGAATGAATAAAAATAATATTTATGTGGAATTGTCTCAGAAATGCATATAGATATGTGTCATGTGAAAGGTCGCAAAAGCTTAATGCTCCCAAAAGCTCAACGAATTAATCATCTATCTCTGGACATTCATATCGGTGTGGTCGCCCGCGTAGTTGATATTTTCGAGCACGAGACTTTCATGATCTTTTACCCACGTGAATTTCTTTATAAAAGAATTGTAAAACGGTAAACAATTTACTTATTACATTTAAAACGGGCTGACCGATGCCGTCCAGGAAAATTAGGGAACATTTACTAAGCTAATCTCCGGAATCGTTTAAGCTTTAAGAATTAATGAAATGGAGAGTTCTCTATACTGTCCTACTTGTTGAAGTTGATGAAGGCCTTGCAGTACATAGTAGAAGAAAACACACAGAATTCAATGTCCACCTCTTTTATTCCTGGCTTTGTCAAGGAATTACACAAAGCCAGAAATAAAAGGCGAAACCGGTCGAAATTCTGTGTGTTTCTTTCCCGCTATGTACTTCAAGGCCTCCATCGACTTCATTTAATACGTAAGATGAAAATATTCGCCGCACTATGGTTGAGAAATGTATACCAGTTAAGAATTTTTGTTGAGAATGTATTATGGGACATAGGAACATTATCTTTTTCAAAATTCCATGCCTTTATGGGTGGATACATTATACAAAGGCAGATCCACCAAACATTAATAGTAGGATCTTTCTTTATATGCGAATATCATTCGCAGAGTTTAAGCTAGTTTTATAATTATAAAATATAAATTTATTCAAATTATAAAGTTTCAGTAGTAAGATAAGCAAATTCCTTTTGAGATAAAAGTTTATTTTTCTTTGATACGACAGAATTCAATATTTAAATTCTTATTTATTGAATTTCCATCAACTGAATATCCCTCCGATTAAATTTATTCCAATAGGACTTGCGCATGAACTTCAATGTGACAACGTGCAGCAATTCAAGTCAGGTTCATAACAGCATCTACGGGAAGATGGCGCTGGAAGACTCGGACGAAGACAAAACGTACTACTACGAGCCGTACAAGATCTACCATGAGCCGTACAACAATGCACCAACGCTCACATACGGCATGAAACGGAAACTTTCCGAACTTTCTCAGGGTTCTGACTACACAGGTAAGCAAACAACAACCCTCATTAAATTTAAAAAGTAAAACCACTCAAAGTTTAGAACGTTTAAAATAATGAAAAGTTTCTACCGCTAGAGTCATTAAGTTCGTGGACTGTTGTTTTTATCGCAATATATGTCAGTATCTTCACACTCGCTTACACATATCCACATCCTCCCTCAAAATAGCCGCTGTTGGCCGTTATGTATGTTTGCTAATGTTGACATAGCTGCTGAAAACATCTCTGAAAGGCATTTGGCAGGAATATTCCGTATGGCTGTTCTTGTGAAGTGAGATCTTCTCAGCCGACTGAAACCTACGCCCACATAAGGTGCTGGGAAAAAGTATAGAGCCGGGATGAAAATGCAAATAAACGTAGCAAATCCATGACTATTCAGAACATGACAAATCAAAACAATGACATATCAGAACATAGATAAAACAGAACAATGATAATTCAGAACTGTGACGAAACAGAACGTAAATTTATTCATGTATATGGTATTAATTATTTATTAAGTTTTATTAAGATTTTATTTATTTATTTATTTACTTGTAAAATACTTTGAATTTAATCATTAATCGAATTTAATCATGAAAATATGGACTAATACAAAAACGTAATCACTGCAAATTGGCCATTCGACGTAAAAATCTCAATTTGTCTTCTTCAAGCATGATATTCTTGCACAACTCTTGCTACTCGAATACTCAGGGTCTCGTACTTCTTTTTTGTGGCTTCTGGGCGACCTGTCTGGGCATTGGCTAATAATAATAGCTGGCAAGCTATGTCTCGTTTTAATCCATCAAATAGGTTCCAAATGCTTGTGTGGCTACAATGAAACAGTGAATTTAAGTGTTGTGAATGAAACAGTGAATTTAAGGTTCACAGCAATTTGTAGTCTTAGGACATCTTTCAGCTGCAGCAGCCTCAAAATGATTCCAAATTGTTACTGGGAATAGAGGTGATCTTCCTGCAGCTCCTTCGATGTAGGTTGAGAAGAAATATGTGAGAACTGCATTGTAGTGTTATTCATCCGGAAATGTGGCAGCTACTTGGTCAAAGACAGTTCTTACTTCAGGTATTGGCACAAAAGAGAGAGCAGGTAGGGATTTCAGTTTCAACTTCACGTTTATATCAGACTCGTACGCTTCCTTTAAGCCAACACTGTTGATCTTCCTAATAACGCGTAGATGAAAGTAGCACCCTTTCACATCTGCTTGTGGAAAAGCAACTTGAGCAGCAGACATACATGCTTTTTCAAAGTCAAGCAGAATCTTTTGGGGTGTTATATTGGGCACCAATTGCTGCAATATGGTAAACATTCTGTTGTATGTAGCCATATTTTTTTGCAAAAGAAAATAAATACATGGAGGATATGGATTGCCAATTTTAGCATGCCATATAAGCAGCTTTCCAATCTAATTGCCGAACAAAATGGGTCCCGACTGAATAGCATACGACAATCGAACAGGGAAAACGAAACGAGTAGTCCGAAAGCAACGCTTTCACTGCCATACCCATCCAGGAAGTAAGAGGGGAAGTACACTGAACTAGGCAAGAAGCCAGATGAAACCTAGTTAAGTCATCCAGAGGATAAGATGGAGTCCTTTCCTATAATGATGATAGAGTTGATTATTGATTGACGAGGGGCACGAGGAGCTATGAGAGCCAGTATTCGAAAAAGATGACCTTTTGGATGTCGTCGAAATTGATGACCAGGACGTGTCGAGACCTGCGATGCCTGAGGAAACTTCTAAAGGTGAGTGGATGGTCCTTAATCTTCAGAAGCAACTTTTGCAGCGACTTCTGGACATAGTTACCAATTGGAGGTATATGGAAATCTTCAGCAATAGAAATATTTGTTGCAACTCTCTTGTCAAGTTGGGCGATAGTCCTCAGGGTAACGCTTTGGAAGGTTTGGAGATCCTTCCATCTGGATTTGCATATTGTATCCCAGGCAGGTATACCATAAAGAAGAATGGCTCATATAACCATCTTATAAAGCAAAAGTTTGCTATCCATTCCAAGGGCGCTGTTTCGCCCCAGAAGAGCAACTAGACTGAACTTTGCCTTCTTAGCTTTATTTATCGCATAGGAAACGTGGTCACCCCAATTTAGCCTGGCATCTACCACCACACAGAGGTATTTGTAATTTTTTACCCGTTCGAGCTCTTTACCAGAAAGGAAAAGAGGACTCGGGGTTTTCGAAGTTTCTTTGTAATGAACATCGCTTTGGATTTGTCTACATTTAGGTCGAGTCTCCACTTTGCAAACCATTTCTCGCACAGATGTAAGGCCTTTTGTAACCGTGATATGACGTGAGCTGGATTGCGGTTAGTAGTCATGATGGCCGCGTCGTCAGCGAACAGATATAGCTTGCACTTAGTAAAAGTTGGGAAGTCATGGATGAAAAAGTTTAACAGTGCAGCGCCCAGGAGAGAGCCCTGCGGAACACCAGCATTGACGTCACAAGGGTTAGACATGGAGCAGCCAACCTTGACACGAAATGTCCTGTTTGACAGAAAGGAACTAATCAAGGTAATCAGTTCGTCCGAAAAACCAGAAGTAATCATCTTGTATATGAGGCCGTTGTGCCAAACCTGATCAAAACTTTACGGACATCCAAAAAGACAAGACCACCATACTTAGCACAGTTAAGAGGAGTGTTTAGATCTGCAACAAGCCTCCAGATCTGAATTTAGCAGGAGTGACCTAGGCGAAAACCAAAGGGCTCATCACGCACGAGATTGTTTGCTACACAGAATTCGTTAAGCCTCTTCAGAATGGTGCTTTCAAAGACTTGTGATAGCATAGGAGCAAGCTTATGGGTGTGTAGCTGACAGCAAGAGCAAGGTTTAGACCAGGCTTTGGTATGGCAACTATGACGGACTCTCTCCACTGGTCGGGAAAGTAACCATTTTTCTGCAGTCATTCATGGGTTTGGTAATGATCAAGACAATATTAGAGGACAAGTTCTTGAGAGCACTGTTAGTGATTGAATCAATACCTGCTGCTTTCTTCGTTTGAAGTCGCTTGATATGCAACTATTAATAAAATATGCAAGAAAGTGGACGACTCTAAACTTTTTTCCACCTTGCAAGAGGGCAGGTTGGTATAATGGCTGTTAATTTGCATTTGATTCCTTATTTGTTGTTAAATGCACCTGGAAACAACGTTTTGTATCATCTAATTCAAGTCTATAAAAATGCAACAAGATCAGCATGGATTTGCTACGTTTATTTGCATTTTGTGGGCAAAGATAAAGAAATTGCATGGTGTGAGATCAGATGAGTATGGAGGATGTGGCAAAACGACGATCTGGACAAGCACCAACCGATGTGCTGTAACATTTAATCACTTGCTGATTTGCCTAATTTATGACATAACTTCACGTTCGCCCGTTGCTCAAACTGCGATATTCTCGAGTTCCGCCGCTCGCATTCAACTGTCCTTCAAACCAGTGACCGTAGTTCTGTTTCTGCTCACGCGCAACTAAGGCGTGGTTCCCACATGCGTAAAACAACGGCAGACCACAAAGCCGAAAAATTTTATGATATCGCTTCCTGCTTTCGTCTTTCTGCCCGACAAAAAATTCTCTAATCTTTGTAGGCTATGACTTAATCCAAATCGTAAAACCAGGAGTTTTCTGTCGGGCAGGAAGTGAAGTCAAAAATTTTTCTGCCTTGTGTTTTTTTGCCTTTGTTTTTACGCATATGGGAACTAGGCTTAACTCTCGCTGGATCGAGAGAGGAACTTATAAGACATCATCAAGTTATGCAACCTCTGCGTCAGCGACGCTATGCGCCCAGTCCACGAACTTGACTATTCTAAGGGTAGATGTCAGTATAATTTTATTAGTTTTTAATTATAATACATTATTTAAGATATAAAACTATAAATAAGCTCGCACTCTTTATCATCCGATTTTTGCCTGAATAAACTTTTACACTCTAAAAGTAGCCTGTCTTAAATTTAGGATAAATATGAACTCAAACATTTTTATTCAGTTTGATAATGGGTCTCATATATAACAAGCAATTTTATTTATAAATTTTACTAGCCACGAAATGAAACCAGTTACGAGGCAGCAATTAACTTGCATTTATAATAGGGGTGTTCGAGAAATAATAGATATCCTTTACCAGAAACACTTACTAACATTAACAGAAGTTTGTTAAAACATGTGATTTCAACAGGTTGTCGATTACGTTCTGGTCATTGTTAAGTAAAAGACTGTTCAAGAATTTTTTAAGTATGAACTAATTTAGGGCTATATTAATTGCAGTTTTCTCGCTGAGAATGAAATTAGTGCGGTTGAGGAAACTCAGTTTCAATAATGAGCTGTCATTGTTATGATTGACTTTCTTACTGCAACAACGAATTCTGAGTTCATATCCAGCGTGTAAATTAGTAGTGATATCATTAATTAATGAAAAAAATTCACCAACACAACAGTAAAAATTTGAAAATCATAATAGTTCAATGGCAGAGGATTGAAACTCTTGATGTCACTCTCGGAATCCCACTGTCTTTTCGGTTACGACCAGAAGAGCTACGCTGGATCTTTTCTCCTTGTCGAATTGGCGAATCCCTTCTTGTAAATAGGGAGAAGACAGTGGGATTCTAAATTCTTCCGAGAGATCACTGGGCTATTGCTCTTCGTTAACAGTTTCAATCCTCCGCTACTGAATTATTATGATTGTCAAATCTTTTCCTGTTGTGTGGTGAATTCTTTCATTAATTAATAAAATTATTGCATAACGATAATTTATTCTACTAGTAGTGATATAAGTCTCAAAACATTATCAGCCTTGCAAGGAAATGTTATATTTGTCATTAAAAAATCCAATGACAGGCTGAGAAGTGAAGTGAGACGTCATCATTAAAGTCATGATGACAGTTAATTCGGAATATTATTTTTCCGGTATAAATGCAAATAATGAAAAATAACTTTATTTAATGAGTAAAGTTTTAAAACAACTTTTGCTATCGAACACCCCAGGTACATTTATTGATTTCTTGTTAAACTTTTCGGCTCCTATCGCATAGCAAAATTAAGTCTTTCAGAAATCATAGGGGGTACTTATCAATAGGGGGATTTTTTGTGTTATTATTATTATTATTATTATTATTATTATTATTATTATTATTTTAATTTCCACTTCATTCAACTTCTTTGGGTATCTGTTATTTACTTATAAATAAATGTCTCATAATATCTGTTCAATTGTTATTCTTCAATAAGAAATAATTTTCAATATTTTCGATATAAATGTAAATTTGTTAAAATATAATTTTTAATTTAAGTTCATGCGTAATTAAATCTGTTGTAATTATGTTTTTGACGGCTTAGCAAAAAATTAAAAAATATAAGCAGCATTGACTCAATACATAAACCAAAAAGGTTTTATTTAACAAATATAAACAAAATAAATACACTTTCCTTTCCTTTCCTTTATTCATAATTATTTGTATATCAGCAATTACGATGGAGAGAGTTCAAATCAATCGTTTTAAAACAGATGTTTCTATAATCATTTTGCAATTTCTTTCGTTCAAATGCCCATTGCTTTTTCCCCGAACTTAATTTTTAATGTCTCTTTCAGTCTCCCCTCGCCCTTAATTCTTGTTTCGCTTAAATCATTTTATCTCTATCCTCCCAGCGGAATGCCAACCCCCTTGCATCTCTTCTTCCTCCGTTCCCCCGCCTCCTTTCGCTCTCCCGACACGTTCTCCGGTGCCTCTCTCACAAAGTTCCGCTTTGCTTTCTTCCTCCACCAACCCTCTTCTCCCATCCCCTTCACCTTCCACTTATTATTCACACTAGAAATTCAATTGGAACAACCAAAGGCACGTGCACGATTTAAACTGTCAATCGAACCCAAAGTACATTTCTTCCCCCCTTTGCTTATTTAAGTGTAATTGCAAGTTTTGTCTATATCCAAAGGCCTCGTTGAGTAAATTTTCAACTTTTGCACCGTCATAGCAACCTAACTTAAAGACAAAATATAGCATCGTAAAAACTTACAAATTTGTTTAAAAAAATATTGTTTGAGGCATTGAATGCAAGCCTTATGTAGATATTGGCAACAATCCAGCCATTGATTCACGTTTATTTAAAATTAAATTTGGAATTTTTATAGATGACAATTTGAACAGGCTACAAATATGTTTCATATAACTCAGGCTGGTATGTTATTTATCAGTTTGAACCTGAACGCTGCTCTCACTAAGTACTATAAAAGTTACTGATCCTTTCCAATTGATCTCTTCCAGTTATTAAAATATTGATGTTTTATTTGGCTGGTAGAAATATTCGACCAAAGCATCTTTGCCTTATGACCCACAGATTTTTCGTACAAAGAATTTGGGTCCCGTGTAAGGCTCTTAGTGCCAATCAATTTAACTTTATTAGCCTTACAGATTTTCTAGAATCTATTTACAACTTCCAAGATTTCGTAATTCAAATACTATTTTATAAACCACATTTATAATTATTGATATCAATTTACAAATAAATGCTCTAGCAAATGCTTTATCCAGCATTTATCATTAGAGTATCCTGGCCAGTTTCAATTTTGTAACAATTTATAATAAACGGTAAAATTGTGAAATATATTAATGTATATGTTTGATGTAATTTTATTGACATGACATAATGTACAATATATGCAAACTTTTCGTAAAAACATGCATTATAACATTTCTTTTTGTAAGCAATAACCTGTACCTATTAGCTATTATTTCCCCCGAAAAAGACGGGTTCATATTTATGCATTTGCAATGCAAATTTTTTCGATAAAATTAACATGAATGGCTTAATAACTTTCCAAATTCATGACTGTCTCATAGACGAAGACTTTATTTTTTAACGTAAACTTATTATATAAATCCAACCCTTTTCAATCTCATCCTGAACACCAATTTGCTTCAACGGTGATATAGTTGCTTAATATCGATCCCGCAACCGCAGAGGTAAAACAAGGCAACAACACTAATCACACACCCAAAAGCTCGCTTATAAATGACAAAAGACAGCGTAAACAATACAATAATAATAATAGGAAAATAATACTTAAATAAAATTTTCCCTGTATGTTTGATGTTGAAAGATTAGATTCTGAAATAGAGCATGTATTTCGTGCAAGCTAACATCTGTGTTTTTTTGTGTTGCTTTTTTTGTCTTTCTGTCCTTAAAGTGTCTGTGATGTCGAACGAGTATGCTGTGCCTGACATAACGAAAACGGGTCCACCCCCGGTTCCCATGCTTCCTCGGTCCAAACCCCCGGAGATCCCCAAGCCCCCGGCGATGGTGGCCCCTCCCTCCGCCCGCATCCTCGTTCCCGCGGGCCTCCACCTGAAGACGGCGCCGAGCATCCAGGGCGTCAGTGGCAACACCGTCTATTCGGTTCCCAACCTCGACCTGATCAGAAACGGGAAGCCGAAGGAGAGCATCGCCGAATTGCCCAGAAATAAATTGCATTTCGTCGAGAAAATTGGCGAAGGACAATTCGGAGAAGTAAGGATAAATTTCTTGAGATTGCCTCGTAAAATCTCAGCTAATTCAAATCTGATTCATTAGAGATTAACTCAGAAATTTCTGTACTAAGTTGAATAATAAATAAATTATCGCATTTGATGATGTATAAGATGCAGTTTTTTAAATAAGTTCATTAAACAACATTCGAAGTATCTGGTAAGCTATGTTTATCTATACGCCGTAGAGTACCAGTACTTCTATCTAGCCTAATTCCATGATAATGCAACATTATTGCCATTTTTTTTTTAAACATCGTTGATGGATTTGCGAAGTCGGGCGTTCTGTTGCCAATTTTTTTCGAATTTTTTGATTTTGATTTCAGATTCGCATAGAGCATCAGAAAGTAAGAAAAAGTTATAATCAGGGAGTGGATTTTAATGCACTAAAAAACAACAAAATATGCATGCAAATATGCATTAAAAATAATGGAAATAATTGTTGTTTAGAATAATGGAAGTGTTTTTTAAAATTAATTTAGAACAAGAAAGTGACTATTCAAAAAATCATTTATTAAGGGTTTTGGCTGCGCAATTTGCTATTAAATACATTTCTAAGTTTTCTGGAGTTTAATTTTGTCTGTTTGTTGAAAATACATTTTTGAATACCGAGAAAGTTCGTTCAACATCACACGAGATTCATCCGATCTTCGTGAAAAAAAAAGCAACAGTCTTAGTGGGTTGTTTTCAGTTGCAAACGAAAGAAATATTCCATTTGAAACAAGTTCAACAAGGATACTGAAGCTAAGGTGACCAGACGTCTCGGATTAGCCGGGACATTCCCGGATAAGAATTCCTGAAGTGGGCCCCTCAAAAACAAATATGTCGTGAAATTTAAAACTTTTATTATAATTTGATAGTACCTAATGGAGTATTAAAATTCTCAAAATATTTTTGAAAAATTTGCATTTGTTTAAAAGTTATAAACAAATACATTTTTTTGGTACTTTTTATTTAAAAAAGCATATCTCAAGCTAATTTTATCAAATCTCCTTGAAATTTTAAAGATAACAAGTAAAAAGTATACAGGGTGTCTCAAAATTCCTGGTACAAACTTTTAGGGGAAGTAGTATGGGTGATTGTAAGCAAAAATGTTCATATGAACATGAGTCCCAATTTGAACGATAACTGAGATATGAACAGAAATAAAACTGTCGACACCAAGATCAACATGTTAATAACTCTGGTTCTGGAAAGCCTAGAATAATGAAATTTGGAGGAATAATAGGGTACATAAAACTAGGTATGCCGTTAAAATTTGAACGAATTCCAACATGTAGTTTCCGGGTTACGAAGTCAACATCTTAACACGTGCTGATTAGCACTCGCATGTGAGCACTGTTACAATTTTGAATGCGTAACTCGGAAACTACTCGTTGGAATACGATCAAGTTTTAACGGTATACATAGTTTCATGTACCCTATTACTCCTCTAAATTTCATTAATCTAAGCCTTCTGGAACCTGAGGTATTAACATGTTGATCTTGGTGGCGGCATTTTTATTTCTGATCATATCTCAGTTATCATTCAAATTCGGACTCATGTTCATATGAACTTTTTTGCTTATAATCACCCATACTACCTCCCCTAAAAGTTTGTGCCAGGAATTTTGAGACACCCTGTATATTGCAACCTGGGCTGTTACGGTTGCGTCGGCTTCGGATGTAAAGCAATTGCTATGATTCTTGCTTTACAGGGAAGCTCCCTATTGTCGTCAATATTGAAAGATGAAGAGTTACTTGCTTAACAGTCCAGTGGTACGATTGAATAGCTTGACACAAGTTGATGGCATTCGCGTAAAAACAGAGATCACCAAAATTTTTTTTCAAATTATAAATCGTTAATAAATATAGATTAAATGTGTTTTTTTCAAAATTGTTGAAATCGATTGAGAACATTAAAAAAAAAACATTTTTTTTTTATTAAAAATTTATTTTTTTTTTTACCCAAAAATTTTTTCTCATTCTTTTATGTTTTTTTATGAAATCTATACGTTTTATTTGTTATCTTTAAAATTCAAAGAGACTTGAAAAAAATAGCTTGTAATATGATTTTTTAAACAAAAAGTACCAAAAAATGGCTTTGTTTACAACTTTTTAACAAATGCAAATTTTTCAAAAATATTTTGGGAATTTTAATACTCCATTAGATAATACCAAATTATAATAAAAATTTTAAATTTCACGACATGTTTGTTTTTGAGGGGCCCACTTCAGGAATTCTTACCCTTCCGGTTTTTGACTCTTTGTCCCAGCTTGAAAAAATGTCCCGGATTTGTCCTGGTTTTGAATAAAATATCCCGGGTTGTCCCATTTTTCTTCTTCATCTTATTTTATAATTTTATAAACAGTTTATGTGTTCTTTATTACTCACCCTCTTTTCTGATTGGCTGTCTTTCTCTTGTCTCGGCTTCTTTATTCCGTAGCGATCTTTTTGTTCCGGCTCCCCGTTGGTCCATTGATAAAGCTGGTCTTTTCGTCTTTAACCAGTCGTTGTTCTCCTTGAGTTCCATATAAATAGGGGAGTCATTCGACTGTTCTCTCAACCATCTTGCTTTATGGTATGCCCGCATGGGCTACAATATGTAAGTCCAGATGGAAGGATCTCCAAACTTTCCAAAACGTTACCTTGAGGACCATTGCTCAACTTGACAGGAGAGTTGCAACAAATACTTTTATTGCCGACGATTTTAGGATACCTCCCATTGGGAATCACGTCCAGGAATTGATGAAAAAGCTGCTTCCGAAGATGAAGGACCATCCCAATCCTCTGGTTGCAGGTATTCTTGAGCACCCGCTTACCTTCAGAGGCCTTCTTAGACATCGCAGGCCGCGTCACCTCCTGGACATCAATTTCGACGACATCCAAAAGGCGATATTTCCCGAATATTGGATCTCCTAGCTCCTCGTGTCCCTTGTCCCTCGTCAATCAACAATCAACACTATCGTCCTGATAGGAAAGGACTCCATCTTATCCTCTGGATGACTTAACTAGGTTTCATCTGGCTTCTCGCCTAGTTCAGTGTACTTCCTGTGGTTACTTTCTGGACGAGTATGGCAGTGAAAGCGTTGCTTTCGGACCACTCGTTTCGTTTTACCTGCACTGTTCGATTGTCGATTGTCGATTGACTGTTCTCTCAACAATCAACTTTATCGTCCTATTAGGAAAGGACTCCTCCGTATCCTGTGGATGACTTAACCAGGTTCATCTGGCTTCTTTCCTAATTCAGCGTATTTCTTTTGGCTATAATACTAGATGAGTAACGCACTGGAAGCATAGCTTCCGGACCGCTCGTTTTGTTTTTCTTTCCTGCGCTGTTCGATTGATTGTCGTACTGTTCTCTCACCCGTATCAGGCCACTAGCAGTGCTACTCGAATCATTTCGGGGAAAGAAGCCGTTAAAGTGCTAGAATTGTCTTGGTTTCGGGCACACTTCCATGGATTGCACTGAAGATCCCTGTTGCAACAAAGGGGCAGGACCTCCCAAATGTATCAGATCCAGCTGTTCAAAGTGTCCAAAATATCCTGAAGTGTGAAAAATGCGAAAGAACTTCGGGAAGACCCTTTGCTGCAGTAGTTTTCCCTTGTCTTTTATTCATCTATGTGCTCGATTGTCGATTGCTGTTCTGAATCTTCCCATTCTTTTGATAAAGGAAAATATTTTTGTTTGTTTTTTCGTTTTATTTTAGCGTTTTTGTTTGTATATTTTACTTGTTTTCTTACTTCCAATTGAATTTTGATAATCAAAACTCGTCATTTCCGGTCATCTTTGACGTAACTTCCGATATACGGCCATATGCGTTCACTTCCGGTTCCGGTCATTGCAGAGTGTCCCGGTTTTGTGTTTTGAAAATCTGGTCACCTTACTGAAGCGGTATAAGCAGTTTGGGGCAAATGTATGGACCCCTTTTGCATCATACAGGGTATCTAGAAAAACGATTTCGTAAAATTCCCTGACTTTTCCCTGATCATCAGCGGCAAAAAAAAAATTTATCTTGAAAAAATATTATTGACATTTTTCAAATTTTTCGTTCCTAATTCGCTTTTTTTTTGTGATTTTTTTTATAAAATTCCCTGACTTTTCCCGGTTTTCGCTAGTCACCCTGTCATAGCAGAAAATTAGGCCTACAGATAATACATGTTTTTGGATTGAAATTTGATATAGCGGGTCTGAAAAATTATTTTGACCGCGATTATAGTGAAATTAAAAAAGAATACGCAGATCGATAGTGCAAATGTTAAAGATGATAAAAAAAGTTTTCCTAATTTTCCAATTTTGACAAACGATTCGATTTTCTCAAGCTCGACTCCCCTTAAAAGACTAGTAAAAATTTTCTTAAGTGCTTCTTTAAAAAAAAAAAGTTGTTTGAATGAATTAAACTATTATAACTTATAATAGTCACACATATCTTCTCTATTCGGGAACATGGTCAAGATGGTGATTAAAGTTAACATTTTGGTCTTTCACTCCGGGACACGGTATCAAAATGTTTAACCATCATTTTGCCCATGCTCCCGAATAAATAGTATATGTGTGCCTATTATCACTTTTACTTACTTTTTGATCCTCTATCCGAATCTGATGTCATCAAAAAATTCGAAAATAATTGGCAACAGAACGACCGATTTCGCGAATACTGTAACGATGCTTGTGACATCGTTATGGTAATGCAGTACACGCATTCTCAATTGGTTTTATTTACATTATTATTATTATTATTATTATTATTATTATTATTAAAATGATTGAAACTATAATTAAAAAAGGAATTTTCATACGAAGACCATTCAAATGAAAAGGATCGGAAGCCTGTAGCAGTGAGCAGGAACTAGCGAAGGCTGGATGGTAGCTTAGTGGGCTTACTAAAATCTTGCAAACATTCCAAACAGGAGCTTTAGCTGCGACAAAGCGATCGTCACGTGCGCGTGTACATGTCAACAATGCTTAAAAGATAAACAGAAAGTAGCAGTTTATTCATTCTTTATGAATCGATTGTTATGACATGCCATTATTTTGATATTCTTAAGGGTCACTGTTTTACCACGTGCAATCGAATTGAAATGGGTCCACGACAAATTCTGAAAAGTTGATACAGCAGAATTAAGACCTTGATGGCCATATTTCTGAAAACAGAATTTGAAAAAGTTAATCTGTTTTCAATTTATCGTGCAAACAGCGGACGGCCGACCGGATAAACGTACAGACCAAGCGTGAATTCTTATAAGTAGCTTTTTGCTAAAGCTTCTAATAAAAAGCGATGGGGAGAGCGCAAAGATTGTCAGCAGTGTCGTTATTGTCGGCTTGAGCAGTACTGAACGCTCGAAGTGCGCAAGATAAAAGCGTCCAAGAACAACAAATAGTCATTCGGTTTTTGACGGCGGAAAAGCAGACGGCAGCCGAAATTCACCTCCGAAGGAGCGCTGTTTATGGCAAGAGCTGTCTAAGTCAAAAGTTAGAGTATGGTCTGGACGATTTCGTTCTGCTCGAACATCTTTGGAGGACGACTCGAGGCCTGGCCAGGCGATTACTGAGGATAACGGTCTTCTCAGTGATTATCAGTTATGACACTGTCCACACGATACTTTATCAGCACGTGCAGTAGAGGCCCCAGTGACGGCCCCAGTGACTTTAGCTAACATAAAAACTTCTTGCCGGTGTCATCAGGAGAACTATGGATTTATGCAGAGTATTGTAAATGCAATAGAAGAACAGCGCGAAGTTCCAAAGAAGTTCCGCATGAAACTTAGTGGAAGTAAAGTCATGCTGACAGTCTTATTCGATCATCGAGGCTCAGTGCTGAAGAGTTTGCCTCCCCCCCCCCCCATGGCCACGCCACACAATTAATTCCGACAGCTATACGATGTCTCTGGACAATCTGCGACGGCGGATAAAGTACAAACGGCCGTCTTCCCGTACCCGGTCACGACAACGCGAAGAAAACCATGGATACCCTATAACTGGAGGTCTTAGAACATCCATCCTACGGTCATTTACTTATGAAATTTTCATCCTTTTGGCCCAATGAAAGAAGTTAAAGGAGTGGCGTTATATGTCGAGAGAAAGCGGTGCAAAATCAGCTTCGCTCCCAGCTGACAGTTGTTTTTTTTTTTTTGCTACTCGTTTCCGGCGACTTGTGACAAAGTAGAAGATGTGTATAGTCATTGGCGGGAATTATTGACGGGTATATCCTTGCCTTTGTACGTAATTCCTCACAGATCGTTTTCATTTGACCACCGTACTGTTTTTCATGTTTTCCCTGTAATAATGGGAATAATGGAGAGCAATTATTAATTTGTAAATAATTATATTTTGATTATGTAAATAGTTTGTTAAGATGTTTTGAAAATTCTTTCGAAAATTTCAAACATTTTTTATTAAGTTCATATTAAATTTATGATTTTCGTGTTGCTTAGTATCTTTGTAAATTATTACACTAAAAGGACCAAAGAAGTTATACGGAAACTAATTGGCCAGCCTTGAAAATGGTGTAATACTGAAACGCGTCCGCAATTAAAAATAGTTTCCGCATCACTCCTTTGATCCTTTTTTTGTGTTAATTTTTTATTAAATACATGCACAATGTAACATAATTAAAATAAGATTCAAAAAATTATCTATAAACGGAAAAGTGTAAAGTATCTATTTAAAGGATATTTATTTTTTTAATTGTGTTAAAAAGTTGATTCTCATTCAAAGGATATTTATTTTTCTGGCTTCATAGGTACATTTGTGTGAAGTGGAGGGAATCCCCCAAATGGTGGATTTATTAAAATACGAGAAACGAAAACTTGTCGCCGTGAAGGTTTTGCGAATGAACGCTACCGACATTGCGAGGTAAGAAATCAAATCGTCTCTTCAGCAAATTTCATATGAAATCTTTTTTCAATATACAAAACTCTTTTTCAAAAAAACTTTACATCCATTCTTCCATCCTTAGGTCAGATTTTCTTAAAGAGATGGAGTTGCTCTCCCAACTCAAGGACCCCAATATCATTCAAGTGTTGGGGGTGTGCACAGTTGACGATCCTCTGTGCATTATTTTAGAATACATGGAACACGGAGATCTCAACCAGTTTCTTCGTCAGCATACTCCCGAAGCATCGAGTTTGAAGAAGAAAAGTTCAAAGACACTCAAGTACGTATTTTTTTGTTGTCTAGACATTAATAAAAATAATTTTTTTAAAAAATGATATATGTAATTTTAAAAATTCATTTCAGTCACGGAGCCCTCATTCACATGGCGACCCAAATTGCTTCGGGCATGAAGTACCTAGAAACGTTTTCGTTTGTTCATCGGGACCTGGCCACCAGGAACTGCCTTGTGGGTTCCGGATTTAAAATCAAAATCGCCGATTTCGGAATGAGTCGGGGTCTCTATAGCTCAGATTATTACCAAATAGAAGGAAGGACCATTTTACCCATTCGATGGATGTCATGGGAGAGTATATTACTGGTAAGAAAGGTTTTTGTCTTTACACTTACAGCTCAACCCCTGTGTTGTCAAATGAAATATAGACTTCACGCTGTACTGCCCGAATATTTGACCCTGTGGAAAGTAGATGGCAGCAATGTATACGCTGAAATCGGAAGAAAACATGTCACGTGATCAGTTGATATGAGGCTTGGATGTGATAAAGGAGGCCGATTTTCCAAAAGTAGCGTGCTATGCATATGTGTAAGCATGCCCAACAGGCTATGATTCATGTACAAGGAAGCAGGCAACCATCGAAAATCTTTCGACACTCGAGAAAGTTGTCCCATGGCATTGTTCTGCTTCACGACAATATCAATCACGCGGCAATCCCAACAGCGAACATCGTGCAAATTTTCCGCTGGGAGGGCCTTGCATACAATTCGGACCTCTCCCCTGTGAATTTTGTCATCTTCGGACCTCTCAAAAAGGATTAAAGTAACGGCGATTCAAGCCTGATCAAGAGGTCCATGTTGCGGTGGAGGAATGGTTTCGTTTTCCGCCCACCACCTTCTTTACAGACGATAAACAGAAACTTGTCAACCACTGAACAACATGGGTAACTATGTGTAGGCTTATCGTTCGTCCACAGTTGGAGATCTTTACTGTAATCTATGTTTCAGTTGAACAACCTTTATATTTTAACAACATTTATTTTAAGACTTGTTGAAATTGAATGGTAGTAAAATTCAGCAGAATTCTCTCAAAAGGAAAATAAATATCGTGGTTTTTGACATATATCTGCAATTTACCAAAGATATATAGTAGATTAATAAAGTCTGTAACATTCCTATGGAATCAGACAATTTTTTAAAAAAAAACTCATTTAATTTTTTACATATTTGTAGGAAATATTTTGTACGATAAAAGATAAAACAGTATAATATCCATATAAATTTTTGCGGCAATTCGTATAATTGTTTCCCAGGAAAAAAATATTTTCATTTTTAGTACTGTTCCACTTCTATGGACTCACCCAAAATTTGCATAAATTAAATTAACCAATGAAATGAAAACTTCTGGATTTGATGCTCACTTCTTACTGAGTGCGTCAGAAGTATATGTGTTCTGTATTTTACCTGTTTTAAAATGCTAGGTGGTAAAACATTTTCAGAAGAAGAAATATGGATTTTTTTTTATCACGGGCAAAGAAAGTCTCAGAGGGTCATTGCTAAGTTAATTGGACGTTCACAAAAAGCCATACATAATGTCCTAAAAAAAAGGGAAATGATTATAAAATTAAAAGGAAATCTCGAAAACCAGTGTTGAGTGAACGTGATTCTCGGCGCATCTTTTATCTTGCCACCAATGAAGAACTGTCAGATTCAAGCAAGCTTAGGAAAGAATGTGTCTCATCAAACAGTGTGGAGAAGTTTGAAGAACCATCCTAATGCACGGGCTATGAAACTAGCCAAACGACCGAAACTTACTGAAGCTCACAAAACAGCAAGATTACAGTGGGCTCAAAATGTGATGACTTGGGACCATTGCTGGAACCACGTCTTGTTTTCAGATGAAAAATAGTTTAATCTTGATGGCCCTGATGGAAATGCCTATTATTGGCATGATCTACGGAAGGAAAAGAAGGTGAAATTCAACAGAAACTTTGGCGGTGGATCTGTTATGATCTGGGCTGCATTTGGGGCCGGAGGAAAGACGGATATTGCATTCATCGATAGACGGCTCAATTCGCAGAATTACCAGGAACTGCTGTACCACAACATGATCCCATTTGGCCCATTAATATGTGGCAGCTCATGGATTTTTCAGCAAGACAGTGCGTCGTGTCACGTTTCTAAATCAACTAAGAAGTGGTTTGAAGATCAGAAAATTTATGTCATGGATTGGCCAGCGATGAGTCCTGATATGAATCCAATAGAGAATCTTTGGGCTCATCTAATACGTCGGGTGTACAAACAAAATCATCAATTTAATTCTGTTGGAGAACTCAAATTAGTTATCCTGGATGCGGGGGAAAAATTACAATTCCAAAAATAGAAGCTTTAATAAAATCAATGCCACAGCGTTTGTTTGATTTAGTTTCAAAACAAGGAGATTACATAAAGTTGCAATTATTTTTATTTTGCTATTGTTGATGAAATTTAAGAGTGATTCCATAGAATTGGAAGTGAAATTATTTTTTTTCTAAATAACAACTAAGTGTATGTGAAATTTAATAATCTAAGTTATCTTGTTTTATGTATTGTTGTAAAAAATGTTTCATAAAAATGCATGAAATATTAAACAAAATTTGTAAAAAAAAATGCCTGATTCCATAGAAGTGTTACAGACTTTAGCATAGTATTTTAATATTACGTGTACAATATTTTAATATATACTGTAATGTGCAACTTATGAAGAAAAAAATGATAATCAAATATTTAACCGAAAAAGTGTACAAATATAGTTTTTTAAGAACAATTTATATTCGAGCTTCTCCATATATGTCATGACGGTGATCCATACATTAACATGCAGTCTTCATAGAATGTGTTGTATGCATATTCATATTCAGCGTGGCCCGATTATAAGGATACCACCGTTGTATGTCTGTTGCGAAAAATTCTTTCCTGTGCAACTGTCTCTGATCAAGTGTAAATGATGTTAATATGAAATAGAAAAGCCGAGGAACCACAACAAAGCGGAAGTGATTTCATAGATCTAGTAAACCGGGACCACTAACGACAAAGCTGGTGGTGGGACAAAATCGTTGGTCTTCGTACTATGAGTTCCGAAGTACCTCTTTAAGTAAAAATACTGATTATAATCCTACCAGCGAATCATAAAAAATGTCAATAACTGCATTAGCATGGAAACCAGATGGCATAAAATATAGCCTCGTGATGTGATGAATAAGGATATGCAGCAGTTAATGGGCTGTTTTTAGTAATTACATCTGTTCTGTCCTTTGGTGTTCGTTTTTTTTCGTTCTGGTTTGGTGAAATAGTGAGGAAGTCCTGGGAATATAGTGGGAACAGCATCATCATCTAGCTTTGGCTTCCCTCGAGGAATTGTTATCACTTCACCATTCACAATATGTGTGTAAACACGTTCAATCTTTGATTCCTGACAGGAGAAATACCAACTGGTTGCAATAAACCTTAATTATAATTATTATAAATATTAATACAAACAACTGTACCAATAAATTAAATAGAGGAAAAAAATAGTTAAACCTACCCGAAAATGCAATTCGCACACACGATCACCAGCTTTCAATTGTCGATCTTTTCTAGGAATGGCATTTTTCCACCTTGAAAATAAGGTTGCATCCTTAGGAACAATAAACTGGCTAATACGTTTAGCATCCTTATACCCAGATTTGCAACCTGGTACACAGCAATAATACATGATTTTTGGCTCTAGAAGTGAACCAAACTATGAAGGAATACACGTGTGGAAGTGGAAATATCTCACGTCGTGCTACAGTAGCGACCTCAAGCGTAGGTCAGAAAAAAATTGCCTCGTCTTTGCAGGAACTTGGGTACCTGGGTAGAATGTATCTTAGCTGGGGACATCGGACTGCTTGATTGTCGCATTCCTATGTGAGAGTTAGAGTATAAAGTTTGGTGGCCCTTATTTATTTTTACAATTAATGCCAAATTTATTTTCCTCAGAAGAATCATATATTTTCTTGTTTCACATGCTGCTTGAGCACGTGATGAACAAAGCGAACTTTAAACAGGAAATAAGAACGATAAATAAAGGACCTATCCAATAGGCTATGACAGGCTGATGAACTTAGCCAACGTAGCCAACGTCATTACCACGTGGTTGATCTATTGCACGGGAAGGTATTCTCATGACTTGTCTGTTGGACTATCTCTGTTTGTCGAGATAAAGCGTCGGTTGAAGTTGCATAGAGTGAAATGTCATAGGAAGATGAATCACTGCCGATTTACCATTTGGCAGGTCGACAGACGAATCTGGTTGCCTGCCAGCAATTATGTGAAAATTGTGAACTTTGGTGGAGGAAGCATGATGAACAAGCGCTATTTGTTATTTTTAATGATCTAGACTGCGTCCTTAGTTCAACTATAATGACTCTTAACGCTGCAGGCCATTCTGACATTCTCGGTAATTTGTACTTACAACATCATCGCATCTGCTCAAACATACATAGTTTAACACCATCAACATGACATCCTCCGTCGATAAGCAAATTGCGTGCAGGATTGGTTTAATGGTATGATTGATGAAGGAGTTTGATTGTTTCCACAAAATACTTAACACTACTGGGATGAATCAAAACGAGCGAGGCAGGCAAATGTTATTGACAGAGGTAAACAAATGACTCTATCTAAGGATGTATGTACAATTCCCATAGAGAGCATCTTAATGTGAGGGAGCGCGTATATCCTAAATGTTGGGAAGTAATTTTTTTTGGAATTGCAGCAATTTAATTGTGAAAAAATTCTTTTATAAAGGCTATAACATCGAAAATACTAAGCATGCAGTATATAATAAACAGAGGGCTTGAAACACATGTACTAACTATAAATCGTTACCCTATATCGGTAGAAAACTCACGTGACTAAAGTGACCTTTTTGCAAACGCAAATAAATGCGACTACAAAAGTGCTCTACATTTGCGCACAACTGATTTATGATGTTATGAGCATTGACCTTTTCTTGAAGGTGAGGTCAGCTTTCGTTTTCCGTGGGATGAAAATGGTTGAAGCTTTTCAAATTCCACATCAAAAATAAAAGATAATAAAAATAATTTTTTGACGTTTTAGAAAAAAAAAGGAAAAAAGAAAAAAATTCGAAGGCAAAAATGTCTGAGTCATGTGACTTAGTAGGACTTTTCCTAAAGAGGTCACTTTTGTCATGTTAAGGGACTACTTCCTTTCGGTCATGTGAATTTCTCTACCGATATAGGAAAACGGACTATTATTTCACCATTTATTATTATGACAAAATCAGTGAGTTTGTTAGTAAGGCCAAGAATGTTGGAAGCGGTACAGTGTTAGAAAGGGAGTTAGGTCGAATAATAACAAGACACAGGGATTGGTTAAATTTGAGATCTTTTGAAATCTGATGTAGGGATTTAATTAAGATAAATTAGGGAAGAAGCTTTAAATTGTGATTCTCAAAAACATATAAGGATTTATGCTAAGATTATCCAGAGATAATAAGGAACTTATTAGAATTAAGATAGGATCTTTTCTGTATAGGAATCTCTGTAAATTATCACAGAAGCATTGTATTTATCCGATTTGACATTTACGGTATTAAAGTTAATTCAGATAGCGGCAGATAAGTCCGATTTTTGGACAAGAGTAGCGGGTGTATTGCGAAATTGAGAACATATGGTTTAGTAAATTATGAGCATGTAGAAAGGCGGTCGGGGGCGTGAAAAGACTGGATTTCACCTTTGGTATTTAAAATGATATTGAGGAGAAGAGGTTGGCCGGTCTCGGGGGAAGGCAATACTTTATGCCTTTTTTTGTAGAGACTTGGACTCAGAATGGCTGAAAGAAATCTCAGACGGAAGAAAAAAGAAGATGAACGCGAAGTGGGCGTAACGTAAGGGCTAGGATAGAAAATAGAACACTAGTAAACCAATCTTAGCGTACAAAGTATCGTATTCATAATTTTTAAAATTCCACAAATCCATCAATTCTTCAAGTCGTAATCGACGCCTCTTATCCCATCCCATATTACACAAGTCAGCCTCCTTTGTTTCCTAATTGTCCGCGCACTTAAGCTACCTATTAGTGATTCCATCCTAACTCTGAATTCCGAACGTGTCTTCTCTCTATCTATGTGTCTTCTCTAATTAGAAATAGAGAATGTTGGCCGCCAGTAAATTTCATTACTGGTAGTCTTCGCAGAATTAAATGTTGTGATTTCCCGTTGCCTTCCGCATGTTAGCAGAAGACAAACGCCCATACTAAAGCAGGATTCGAACCCGCGACTCACCGGTCTCGAGAGGGAAAAGACCTGTAACTTAGCGCTCTCAGCCATTTGTTCACTATCTATCCAAATTCAATGGTTACTCCTCTTCTTTTATCTCATTCGAAAACGAACTCACGTTATCAAGAACCAATTGTCCCACCCCATCCGGTTTTTCTACCTAGAAAAAAACAGTTTCCCTTACGTTTGGAGGTGAATTTATTAATCCCTTGGTGAGGTTTTTATCTGCTAAGGGATTGAATATTTCCTTCTGTGGCACCATTTCAACTTGCCATTCCTTAAACCCCCTGCCCCCATTCTTGCAATAGGTTCAACGCTGTGATGTATATCGCCTTGGTATGACCGCTTTTACGTCCATACGACGTCGCTAAAATTCTCTGTAAAGTTCAAAGATAAGGTTCATACGTCATCTTATACGAAGAAAGACCAAAAATCAAATTTCGCCGACCATCTTTTAGAAGAGAACTGTTCTTCTGGAGCAATAGAAGATTCTATGAAAGTTATCTAAATCTAAAAACCTTATCTAAATCCTTCCTAATTTGAAGTAATCTAAATCTCCCAATAAAATTCCCAAAACGCGGCTTTTATTTGAGGTATATCCTAAATTACCTATAAAAAAGTATAGACTTTATTCATGACTTAATGTAGTGTTATTTATTGCGCAGAACTGTAGGAATTAATACGGCAGAGCAACTTTCCTACTATCAGTTGAGCGTAGAAATTTCAGCGAAAATGCGGAAAGAAAATGATCTAACGGACTTTGAAAGAAGCACGATGGTAGGGACAGGGGAGCTGGAAGCAGTATATCGAAAATGGCAGTGCTCCTGAATTTATTACAGTTTCACGTGTGCATGATAATGCCCCCACTCACAAAGCGAGGTTCCTACAAGAATGGTTCCACGACATGGATGTTGAAGAAATGGCCCGGTCGGCTCAGATCCCGAACCTAAATCCAATCGAAGCTCTTTGGGATGATTTGGAACGTTGTGTCGAGAATTGTGCAACAAACAGAATATTTCTACTCAGCGGCAGTCTTCATGAAAGCTCAAGTATTCACGTTGCCGCAGAAATATGCCCGGGATCTGAATCCCATCGACGACTGGGAACTTGATATGCAATAAGGTGCTGGAAAAAAGTATAGAGCCGGGATGAAAATGCAAAAAAACGTAGCAAATCCATACTGATTTTGTTGCTTTTTTATAGACGTGAATTAGATGATACAAAACGTTGTTCATTTAACAACGAATAAGGAATCAAATGCAAATTAACAGCTATTATCCCTACCTATCCTCTTGCAAGGGGGAAAAAAGTTTAGAGTCGTCCACTTTCTTGCATATTTTATTAGTTGAAAAGTTTATTTAACGTGATGAAACTATACAGCAACGTCATATGAGAACATATACCACACAGTTTGTGTAATATAACACCAATATACAACATGCCAAAAGGGCAACATCTTTCAGAGTATGAAAGAGGGTAAATTGTTGCTCTTAAGGGATGCAGAAAGACTGGATCTGAAATTGCGAAAGGAATTGGACTGTCCAAGTCAGTGTTAACAAATTTCTCCAAAATCCAGATAAACATGGAAGGACACCCAGATCTGGCAGGCCAAGTGCACTTTCCGCTCGCCAGACATCAAGAATAAGAAGCCTTGTTCGTCACCAGTACCTCTCTTCTTCGCAAATTGTTGCCGAACTAGACCTCCGTGCACTAGCAGAACCCGTACGAAATATGTTGCAATTTTCTCCAAAGTTGCATTACTCAAAAATAGAAGGAATACCACCTCTGACTATTGAGGGATTGAATATTATAAAATCTATAGAAATAGTCGCCTGGTACGTATAAGCGACTAATTTTTAATAGAAAACGCTGTAATTGAAATTGTCATTTCAAAAAACGACATAAGCCATGTTTCTCGAAATCATTTTTTTGCTACTTTTTAATTCTTAAGAGTACTTACGTTCAGTGTAAAAACTATGTTAATCACATTGCAACTAAACATGAAAATAAATAAGCAGTAAACCCATTCATTGCAAAAATAACATAAGTCAGATATATAAGGTGATTCAGAACTTATGAATATCGAATATGAATATCGAATATCAGTTATATAAGGTGATTCAGAAGAATATCGTAGATAGAGGGTACTAAAAGAACATTTTTTTATTAAGCAATGTGTGTCCTATCTTGCACTGGTATGGCGCTACGCTGGCTTCAGTTACAACAACGTTCATGCAAGGGCCAGTGGCTTGACTCTCTGATGAGTGAGGTTTCACTGAAAAACAAGAATGATGTTTGACAACGCTTACAGAAATGATTTCAGTGGATTACAGAAATGCTTCAAACTGGCACTCCCTTTCTTGTATATAACACTGACATCGCCTGTTCAAATATGCCAGAATTAGTACGTCTGATGTTACAGGCATTAGCAATCCGTGGAAGAAAAACATCGACATCATCTACAGGTGTGGTTTACACTAGGGCCTTCAGATGTCCCCACAAGACCCTATCCATGGGGCAATGGCAACAGTCAATGACAAACAGTCAAAACACTGAAACAAGTGTTGCGGCGTACTGGTGGGAGATACGACACACATTTCCCAGCAAAAATGTTTGTTTTAGTATCCTCTATCTACCATATGATTCTGTAACATACGTTCTGAAGCGCCCTCTACATTTACAATATCATATTCAATTATGTTAAGTAAGACCAAAGCGTATGCTGATAAGGACACAAAGAACCAAACCGCTTTTCCACTATAAAGTTTGATTCCTCATGAATGCACTTTTCGAACGCTAAGCGTTCATTTATCAGTTGCTTTACAGGGAAGAGTTGTCAATGTTGAATGATGAAGAGTTAGTTCCTTAGCAGCCCAGTGGTACGATTAAATAGCTTGACAAAAATTGATGGCATTCACGTAAAAACAGATCACCAAAATTTTATTTTCAAATTCTAAATGTTAATAAATACAGGTTCAATGTGTTTTTTGAAAATTGTTGAAATCGATTGAGAAGATTAAAAAATATTCCTATTTTTTTTTTTTTTTTTTTTACACAAACATTTTTTTTCTCATTCTTTTATGTTTTATTCTGAAAAATATACGTTTTACTTGTTATCATTAAAATTTCAAAGAGATTTGAAAAAATTAGCTTGAGTTATGACTTTTTAAACAATTGGAAATTTTTCAAAAATATTTTGGGAATTTTAATACTCCATTAGGTACTACCAAATTATAATAAAAGTTTTAAATTTCACGATATATTTCTTTTTGAGGGGCCCACTTCAGGAATTCTTATTCAGATGCTAAAATTATACACCAAATGTTTAAAGATAAATATTCAGATACCGATATAAATTACAAATTTTATTTAAAATATTTTAAAGAGAGCTTTTCTCTAAGATTTGATCTAAGAGCTGCAAACGGAAGAGATAATGGAATTTAAGGAGCAGTGGCCATGATTTCACGAAAAAAAAAGGTAATCAAAAAACTGTTTTGCCGATTGAGTCTTATGGAAAACGAGTTCCGAAAAATAAAAAAAAAAATGCTTCTTCAACATACATGAAATCTGAGTGCATGCTAATAAAGTTAGCGTAGCGATGATAGAAAAATTCATAGAAAGTCCATCAAAAAACAATTTTCAGCTTAAAAAAATAATACCGCTACCGTACCATTTCCATCTGTATACGGTGGATCAGAAGTTCCAATAAACCATAAGAAAACAAATTTTTTAATAGAAGAACAAGACAGCATCTTAGAGGAACACATGTCCTTTTTAAATGAAATATTACATGAAAAAAATAAAATAAAATAAAAAAAAATAGAAAAAATCTAGCGGAAAGTGATGGCGAATAAGATTATGTACTTTAATATTACATGTATATTATATATATATATTTTTTGTCATATTTACTGTCATCATTATCTTTTTCAATAAAAAAGGTAGCGAGACATTTGAGTTTAAACAATTTACTATGCAACAAGTTAAGAGGAAAAAGGTTTTATCAAACCAAGCTTTTATAATGTTTTATTTAGTGGCAACAATACAGCTTAATTTTGCAACAATAAACAATATATACATTTAATCTCGCCATAACGAAATGTCCAATTGTTACAACAATCAATTCGTAGTAATGAGTTAGTACCATTAGAACACGAACCAATGAACCGATTTGAAAATTTTTTTCTTTATCATAAATTGTCATCGATTCTGCATAAGTGTGTCAAATTGCAGCTCCCTAACTTGTCGGAAAATTGGTTTAATATTGATTACAAGATTTGACCTAAACAAACTAACACAGCAAAGTTAATAAAAGCTTATAATAATAAATAAAACCCTGTGTCTTGCAAAAACAACTTAAGTCATGAAAACTAATTTTTTTAATTTTTATATTAATTGTTTTTCTAAATAATAATTGTGATGTAATAACAAGTTAAAGGTCAAAACGACCAAATCAATAAAAAAAAAACTTTTTAATTGATAGTTTTATATATTATTGATTCTGTAAAATTTAAATTTTGTGACTTACGTCGTTTTTGAAATGACCAATTCAATTAATAAGGCTCTCAAAAATGTTTCTGTTATACTCAATTTTTAAATCCTCATCGAAATATATGATATAAAGTTTATTTAAGCTATAATATTGAAAAATGTCTCAGCAGTTCAGTAGTTTTCGTAGCGTAGGGAAAAAAAAGACATGCGATACTTAATTTCATAAAAGCTTTAAATACGAAGATCACAAGACAAGCTGTGATAAAAAATTTCATTCCTGTTAGGAATTGGGGAAGCAGGTGCATGCAGAATACTGAAACAGTTAGGATTGAAAAAAATCTATGGTAGCTGAGCTCCGAGAATGTCGACAGATGCCCACTCGTGCTTCCAGGTTCGAATCCAGATCGTGGATCATGAATTTCTGACTAAAAAAAATTAGCAGAAATTTCAAAATACTGTGCTGACTAAGAAAAATTGCAGCGTGATAGCGAAGTAAATGTGACGAAATGAACCGCTGCCAAAAATTAATGTTTAAAACATAGGATCCTGCAGAGAACACTTGACGCAGTACGAAATCAGGAGATGTGTGGCAAGAACTGTGACCATAGAGGGCTGTACAATTTTGAATCTGAAACAAAGAGACAATCGGAGTTTAACGATGCAGGTATATAATCCCTTATTCCAAGGTGACGGAAGGAAGTTGAAAGGAATGAAGATTATGTGGAGAAATAACATTTCATTCTAAGAAATGTCTCCACATACTGTCTAATATTAAAATCTGTAGAATTAAAAGTAAAATTTTACTTATTATTTATTAATTATTTTGTTAATTGTTAATTATTATTTTATTTTTCATTTTTTTAATAACTATTATTTCTTGCAAAAATGGTAATAAGAAAAGTTGTTTGTTTCGACTATCCCTACTATCTCTCCAAATTTGTGCATTACCCACGTATTAATGAATACATTCCAAATGATGGTTTTATCGGCACTAATGGAATAGTCTATTAAAACCAAAATAAACTAAATCAAATGTAAGGTAAGAATCAAGAATCTATCGACGCTAAAGGAAATAAAACCGCAACTTGACGAAAAATATAAAGCGTTTAATAACATTTAATATTAATTTAGCAATTATTTATGTTAAAAGCATGTAAAGAGCTAGTTTATCAGTAACTTGATAAAAAAAAACTTTAGGAGAAGAGGTTTTTTTTTTCTTTTCTTAGTAAGTGCACAGTATAGTTAGAACTAACTATATTGTGCTAAGTATATGTACTGGGTGAAATTGTGATTAGCCTGATAGGTGTTTACACTGGAATATTATAAATACTGTATTTATCAGGGATCTACAAATACTTTAAAAGCAAATACACGTCAAGTCCTTAGAAGTAAAATTTTATAAAACATATTCTTCGAATTTTTAATTAATACTAGTACTCTGCGAGAAAACGCCTTAGCCGTTTCTGTCGTTTCACTAATCGATGCTTTACCAATCAGCAGCCGGAGCTGCTCTATCTTGACAGGCAGACGAAATATAAACAGAAGAGTTCTTTCCCCTAACATCTTTTAACGGCATACATACCTTAAAAGTAGACATAAAAATATACAGCAAAGTCAGACAGAGTAAATTTTTAACTTATTTTGCTATTGTCACTTTAATTTGTTTTTGTAGACAGAAATTTACCTTGGCATTCCCCAACTTACCTTATTGGACCCTCTTTAAGCGTGAAGCTTTAAGAAAGACATTTATAAAATTACTATTGCAAATTTTTCAGCATAATTCATAAGAATATACTCGAGCGCAAGAATAGGCCGAAATCGATTGTCGATTAGATACTGCACAAATAAGAAGTAGTACACATTTGGAAATAGTGGCAAGAATAATCTCTTAACTATTGAGATATATTTGAAAAAATGCATTTAATTAATTACAGGGGTTGTTGAATTTAGTGAAATTTTTCAGTTTTAATTAAAACATTTACAATACAATATCTCAGTTCAGCTTAAAAATGACTTCTCATATTATCATTATTTAAGTTTTTTTAAAAATTATAATTGCTTTAAACTCCTAAAACTTATTTCAAATTAAATGAGCTAAAGCATTATAACAATTTCTGATAATTAAATGTGTAAAATGTAGGAAGACCCAAGTTTCCAAGTAAAAAAAAATATCATAAAATCTAAATGTTATCATATCCTACTACTTTTCTCAACTATTAATATTCGAATAAAATTAATATTCAGCATTTACAAGTTAGACAAAAAAAAACCTATTACATTTAATCTCTTGTGCTGATATCTTTGGCTTTTATGATTGCATTCATTCAATCTTCGTGTTGCTCTTTACTTGCTTTTATGCAGGCTGTTTGCTAAACAAACAGAAAAAATTCAAGAGGTGATTCTTTGGGTTATTTTAAGAATCTTTTGTCCTTGATGATTTTCGGAATGCCGCTTTGTTTCGAAGATAGAGGGCGATAAAGGTTTCCAAAAAAACAATCCTTTATTACCTAATATTACATGTAAAGCTTCTTAATCTACAATAACTGCTGAAAGTTACTACACCAGCTAGAATGCATGAACCCAGTCTTCTCCTCGTTGACTGCTGAACTCTTTCAAAAACACCAGGATTGTTTTTAATTGCATTATACACATGTATCCTATTTCTCAAATCTTCTACATTTTCCACTGGAATAGTGTAAACAAACGACTTCAGATGGCCCCACAGAAGAAACTCCAAGGGATTTAAGTCCGGGGACCGAGCAGGTCATAAGTCAGGACCACCTTGACCAATCCAGTAATTAGAATTTCGTTAAAAGATATCAGTATTATTTTTGTCGAAAAATCTTTATCGCCTTGTATCTTCGAAACAAAGCGGCATTCCGAAAATCATCATCCTTGAAATTTATATTATTTCTCTATTGTCGGTTATATTGTTATTTTCCACTCACTCACCAAAAGTCATGGCACACCCACCCAATCAGGTAACCTGTCCGTAATGAGACAGATCCCGCTGCTTCCATTCTCAGAATGCAAGTGCACAGGACACAATCATTGTAAGCAAAACTAGCTGCAGAAATGGCAGCACGCCGAGAGCTATCCGCATTTGAATGGGGGATGATTGTTGGCGCCAGACGGAAGGGTGCCTCAATGTCAGATATAGCCAACACCCTGCAATTTTCCCGCACAACCGTTGCAATGGTCTATCGAGAATACACCCAACGAGGTGTTACAACCCATGTCGGACAGCAGACGGGCCGCCCACGCCTCACTGATGCCAGAAGTGTTTGCCGGGTCACCCGGCTTGCAACTGCTGACCGAAGGGCGATAGCGGGCCAAATCACCGTGCGGTATAACCAGAGACGTCCCACAACTGTGCCCGTGACGACAATTCGGCGAAGCCCTTGAGAGCAGAAGGCCACAACGGGTGCCATTCTTGACAGCTGCACATCATCGACAACGCCTAGCCTTGGCCAACCAACATCGACATTGGACCGCTGAGGACTGGCGAAAGGTTGCCTGGTCCGACGAGTCACGGTTTCAGCTACACCGGGACGACGGTCCTGTCTGTGTCTGGCGCAGGCCACACGAATTCATGGACCCCGCTTGTCAGGTAAGAACCACCCAGGCAGGTGGAGGCTCCATACTGGGGTGGGATGGTCTGGGGTGTTTTCTCGTGGCATGCAATGGGTCCATCGGTGCATCTGACATCCACTCTGCGTGCTACTTCCTACGTCGATCTGCTTGGGGACCGTCTGCACCCCTTCATGAACTGTTTTTACCCCACGGGCGACGGCATCTTCCAGCAAGATAATGCGCCTCCACACACGAACCTTGTGACACGGAGTGGCTGGAGGAACATGCTACCGACTTCACGACAATGATTTGGCCTCCAAGTTTCCCAGATTGCAATCCTATTGAATATTTGTGGGCCGTCACCAACGCAACTGGTAAATGCAGCGTCATTATGGAGTACAGTGGAGGCGGCATGGCTTGCAGTTCCTGTGGATGTGTTCCGGAGACTGGTAGACTCTCTTCCACGACAGGTCGCCGCCATTATTCAGGCCAGAGGTGGCCCAACACGTTATTAGACAGGTGTGACATGACTTTTGGTGAGTGAGTGTATTCAACTTTTAATGTCGTAAAAATTTTTTACCTCACTTCGCACCGGCATATGTTTTTTAAGCGTCACAAAACGAAATATAATCTGCTCTATATATTTAGTAAATACCCTGTATAAATATGTGATATGACTTTCGGTTCAGTTTTTAAACCCAGAAACAAATTTGCTCTTATTCTGTGGGAGATCTTGAAATGATGTCCGAAGATCTAGTTCCATAGATTTCAGTACCAAGATTGATTTCAAAGCAGAACTTGCCTGGGAATCCAAATTTCCACATCAAATTCTCAAACTACTTTTATTTTTCAGAGCAGCATGGGATTGAGCATTGTCAGGTTGACACAGATTCTACGTTTAATATCACAATGTTGGGGCGCAAATGTCGGTGTCACACAGTTTAATCGGTAACGGGCTTAAGCCAAATCACGAAAAGTAACCCTACTCCACTTTTACCAGACTTCGTTATCGGAAGGACGACACAATCTAAAGGGAACTGTTCCCCAGGCATTTATCATATCACAGCCATCAGAACAGTAAAGTGCCAACTCGAAATTTTAACTCATCTGTCCAGAAATTGTTAAAAGTGATCAGCCAGAAATTGTTAAAAGTGATCAGCCAGAAATTGTTAAAAGTGAACATTATCTTGTGAAGGGCAATACAGTGGTATCCTTAGTATAACATCTAATATAGTTTGCAACGTACTATTGTCCTTAATAATCTCAATACGTTTATCAGAAGATTTTTGCGACTTCAGAAAAATGGCAAAGTAGTATATACGCGTATAATTTTTTTTAAAACTTTCGTGTTCCGTTTTATCAGTTTTAAATTGCGTTGTTTTTTAGTAGATTAACTCCCTTTCCCCTTCCATTTACACGATGATATTATTAACACTTAGGAATCCCGGAGTGACTGCCATGTCTTGTGGAACGCTCGCTCGTGTCCCATTCTATTATCATACCACATTAGAAGTCGTGGAATAACGATGAAAATAGCTTCTTGCACAGCGTTCATTTTTTTTCACCCGAGTGTGCGACGTTTTGTATCCTTAGGAACTGTTCCATTATAAAGGAGTGTTGCTTTATTAATGTTAGGCAGGGTATCATGGTGTCACGGTTGTATTGAAATAATTACTTTTTTATTGATTCGAAATTGAATGATTCGGACCTTATTTTGAATATATTTTGCCAATAAACTGAGGGTCGCAAATGAATCCTTTATACATAAAATAACTGTCAAACATCATACAAACAACGGCTGTCCGAGATTTCCTCAACAGGGTGCTCCAAAAGTCAATTCAACCAAATATACATATATAAAATTAAAACCATTAAACATTCCAACATCAAATTTGCAGTGGATGCTCTTTAATCAATGCGACACTGATTGAGCCTGCAGTAAATCTTCAAAGTGGCCCCCATACTTGCACAAACGAACGCGACGGTACATATTCTTGGAAACGCGTTGCACCACTGTTATTGAGAAATGTTATTGTAACCCATTCGAATAATTTGTAGAGCACTTAGATGATAGTGAATGCAGACAAGGTTATTATTAACATCAAGGAGCTGCAGCTCACACAGCATCAGTCTCAATGGAACGAGTGCAATCTGTTCATTGTAGACCCTCATATTTTTATCCTTGCTTACTTTCTGCAAAGACCCAATATTAATCTTTATTTTTTTTAATTTTCAAAATAAATATCTACGTTGCTTGTGGCTCATAGTCATCTTTTTTTTATCGAATGCAGTAGGTCCGGTTTTGGAGCACGCTTACACGATTCGAAACGTTCTTCTGTTAGTCACATGTCAGAAGTCAAAAACCATATTTCGCTTGCTAACCAAGAAAGAATTCCGTATTCTGCTCATTTTGTGAATTAAGTCTGACGTCTTTATGCTTATCGCGTAATAGAAACCACTTGGATAGATTTGATTGAATGTGTTAATTTTCTAAATTAAGCGAATTAACAAATAAAAACAATGATGGCAAATGGCAGATTCACTGACAATCTGGCAGATTTTTTTCTGTCGAACACATTCTGTTTTCTTAGGAACTTTGGTATGCAATTATAACACTAAATCAATAGAAAAATTATCGATGGGGTTTCTTGTCATATGGCTTTGTTTCGTTAATACTATATTGATCTCTATATTGTCACGTAGCCTTTTAATGCGTCCGAGATAGATGATAAACTCCAAATGTTTCCAATTAGTTATTACTATTAATGCGATCACAAATGATGCTTTTGTGTCTGAAACTCTTGCTTTCGTACGCAAGTGGAGTTGACAGATGCAACGTTTTGAGAATTAATATACATTAATGAGAGAATTGCGTTTGAGCAATATGATAGATATCTGAACATGTCAAAATGGAAAATGTATTAACATAAAGATTTTATATAGCTTCTTTAGAATTACGTTTTCACGGTAGCGTCTTCCATATAGTTTCATTCCTTTCGCTATCTCAAATAAGAAGAATGAAATGGGAGTGAAATTAGAGTGGGGCTTATCTTTTGACGACTCCGGTTCGAAAATAATTTAATGGTTTTCCGTCCTATAAAGAATAGAAGAATGTTTAGTTTTATTTGCTTAGCATGCAATTTTCCCCACTTAAACGACGGCCCCGAACAAATTTTAAAGTTAGGTTTGGATTCTAATGAATAACTATATGTTAGGTGCCAACTTATTGTAAAAATTGTTTACTTTTTTATCGATATCTGGTAAAAATGAGGCGTCTGTTGAAAACAGTTATTTTATTTAAAAAAAATCTCGGCAATTTTTGTCTTTTACTGACTTTCCAAAATCTAAAGCAGCATTAAATAAACTTAAACTAGAAATCAGGAAAACTAAAACTAGATCTACAATTAAGCAAATCTCAATCTGATTAGTCCACACAAATTTAACTCCTTGATAGCTGTAAGTGGAATTATCTACCTTTGCATCATGTCCTCATTTTTAATATAAAATATTTGTCATTTGCATAATTTTAATATGCAAAACAGTCTTTAAAAATATGGGGTTATTTAATTTAAATAATGAATAATCAATAATGAATGTTATCAGAAAAAGCGGAAGGAAAAAAATTCCACGAGCTAGATTCGAACCAGGAACCACGAGTATCACGTTCGTTGCCTCTATCGTGAACACGGTACATTAAAGCTGTCACCAGGTGTTCTTAAAGACTACAAAGTAGTCAAGATGGATGCTCAATGATAGGGCGGGCAGCCAGCTTGCAGATCGGGAATTCCTCCTTTCCAAATCTGATGAGCACACATAAGAAATTATAAAATGGAAACTGTAGAAATCAATGAAAATTTGCCATCCGTATGAACGGCTAGAAAACAATTAAAATTTGGTTGCAAATACGAAGGTAGAAAAATTCTCCTCTCAGTATAAAATATTTGCTCATTACTGGCACTATTTTATATCTACAAAATGTTGGTAACGTTATATGGGTTTGTTATTCGGTACCAGCGTTTGTACTACACTGAATGGCATCATATGATTACCATAAAGATGAGGTTTGAGCACTGCACCAATTTGAAAGGAACTGGCGTGCCCTGACGAATGGCATTTCTCCTACTCCTCCATTGTATTTGGCTTATAGTCGCTTAACCTTCCACAGTAAACTATAATTATTAAAATGTCATTTTGCATGAATTTTATATTCAGTACTTCATAATAATATGTCTCATTGACATCCATTTGTGTTCTCTCTGAAAATTTTCTATCATCTTCCTTCGATTTCGCTGATCAATGCCTTTAGGTCCAGGGCCGACGAGAGCATAGCAGGGCCCCGGAACAATTACACAAATATTAAAGATTTTCCCTTTCATGAGCCACTCTGAGCTCCATGGGCGCCGTAACAATGTACCGGCTGCACGCACCCCCTCTCCTCAGGCCTGTTGAGGTCGTCCTACGTAGCAAATCCTAGGTGTGCGAAGTCGTACGCGAAAGATCCAAAACAACGTATATTTGGCGATTTTGGAGCCGAAGTGTCGAATTTCGACAAATATACCTGGCTCAGAATCGTTTAGTTCTCATTTTGTCTATTCTTGTCAGCGCCTTGTAGGAATACCTGAATGACATTTAGATTTGAGAAGCAGTGAACAAAATACAAAAAAACGTATGCCCCCAAAACTATTAGAATATACCCCTTTACTGCGATAACATAGTTTTTTTTAAATATTTTTTAAAGGGCGGCACTTATCTGGACATAGCATCTACAGATATTTTACCTATAATAATTTTAGATTCCCTATAATATTTTAAAATTTTACTTCACTTTTTATTCTAGTGGATGATAAAGTTTTATTCATTAATTTATCTTAATTTATTCTATTTATTGTCCTTTAGGGTAAATTCAGCTGCAAGAGTGATGTGTGGGCGTTTGCCGTCACACTCTGGGAGATCCTCATGTTCGCCCGCGACCAACCTTACAGTCAGCTGAGCGACGAGAAAGTCATCGAAAACGTCGGCCACTTCTACCACAACGACGGCCTGCAAGTGCACCTGTCCCGGCCGCCCAATTGCCCCAAGGAGATTTACGACCTGATGAAGGAGTGCTGGCAGCGCAACGACACAGACCGACCCACGTTCGGTGAAATCCACCTGTTTTTGCAGCGGAAGAACCTCGGCTACAAACCCGAAGTGGCTGTTTAGTGACGGAGGAGATCAAGGAGGATAAAAAATGAGAACAAAGGGGGAGGGAAACCCCCACGGACCCGCCTTCCTCTGTCACCTCTTTAATTTATTTCACATGAAAAACTGTAGTGGAAAGAAAAAGACCTGATTCTTTCATGGAATCCACGTTCGTAACTCGTGTGCAGATTACAAAACGAATGCAATTTACAAAATGAATGCAAAATTTTGATGCGGTGCTAAAACGATTCTTAAAAAAGAAAACCGAAATTCAATTTAAAAGCGCAATGCGAACTCGGAAGTGTGAAAGAACGAGAAAGAACGACGAACGAACGAGTGCCATTTTTTTCCAGTTGATTTTCGTAGAAAATTTATGCAGAACGTTTTTTTTTTTTTTTTTTTTTTTTTTTTTACTTATTGGAGTTGTAAATATTTGCGAATCAAACTGCCTTAGGAATTCCCATTATTTCTCTAATTTCCCCCAATTCTTAATGAGTGGGGAACTGTTCGTATTAAGTCGTTTTAATGCATGTGAATTATGGCAATTCTTTAGTCACACTCGATGAAGCTCTAAAAGGTTAAATGGTGATAAAGATAGGCCTCATTCAGATGCACATCCAGACAATCACTTCAACAAAACTTAAGCTTACGTGTCCGAAGCGGAAACTTTTTTTAAAAAATATTTTTTAAAGAAATTTAGAGCGCTGTAGTATATTTATTTCTCACCTTCATTTCGCATTTCTATCAATTAATGCAATCAGTGTCTTTTGTATTGAGCTGTTTAAGAGTTCGCTAGCATTAAATAACATGGAATATTTAAATACACAGTTTTAAGAATTAATATTTTATATCATTTTTAGATTTAACAAACTAATTTTTTGTTATTATTTCATTACCATTTTATAATCAAAGATCTTTAACTTACACAGTATTTCTTAAGACATCACAAAAAGTATGTTTCTATTTCTGTTAAGGTCAAATGGAATGACACAATGTTATTCTGTGGCAGTACAATCTACAAAAGGATTTCTTTCTCAAAAATAAGTAAATGGTAAGACAACTTATGCAGCGTGGTCCCATGCACAACAGTATAATGGCAAGAACAAACCTGGCATTTTAGAAATTTGCAACCAGCTTTACTCTAATAATTGTTGTCACATTATTGACTTACCATTTATCACATCACTCCAACGCCCTCTTGTGCGGTTTATTCTGATTTTTGAAGAGCAGTTCTCGAAATTTCTCCTCGTAAGGAACATGGCAGGGTGAAGTGGAGCAGATGTCACCCAGCGCAACACGCACTTCACTCGGCATCAACGATCTCATTTTGCACAGGAATAGGCTCCAGTGCAAAGGTCAACTAGTCCAGGCATTAAATTTAAGTTCAAGACATAGTGAGGAATAATTACAAGCACAACAAGAACAGACGGCGCTCAAAGTTAGAGACGACAGTCAAGGAGGAAATGTTTAAAACAACTGCTCTTCAAAATTAAGTGAAGTCCAACTTCTTTGACTTTTTTTTTTAATTTTCCCCTCGTTTATTATGGAAAATACCATTATTACGATATTTATTGACACTGAACTTTAACCGGAACCAATCTCGGAACATCTAGTTCCTTGCTGCAAAATCCCTCGGATTCAATAAACTAATTTTTAAGATTTTTTTTAATTATTTAATTATATTGTTTATAAGATTTTAAAATTTATCAAGTTTTTAATTTTAAGTATTTCATAACAATGCCAAAGTTAAATTGTACAAATCTACAAATTGACATCAAAAAAGAAAAAAAAAAAAAAGAAAACCCCGAACATATCAAATTTAAGGCTTCCATTTAGAAGAAACGAACATTTTTTATCTCAGGTAAAGTACTTCATATAATGTTTATTCATCTGGATATATTATATTTCAAATGATATGTTAACCTTAAGTGCAAGAAGTGTGTGGTACAACTTTTTCGACTCCTTTCAAATGTGTAAAAACAGAAAGTTTGCAATGTTGAGACAATGAAATCGGAGGAGGAGAAAAAAAAATATTCTGATAACAATTTACGCTCACTGAATTTTTGTTCTGTTTTTTAAATGGTTGATACTACAATAATTCATTTTTTATGACTACCATATACTAGAGCTTAGACAGATAGATCTATTTTACACTTCTATTGTGCACTTCAAAACCATGTGATGCAAAATGAGTGCTGTTATTTTTGTCACATCAACACGCATACACACACATTTTCAGTAATGAACTTTTTTCACTTTTTTGATAAAAAAAAAACAATAAACTCGAATGGAAATGTTTATTCAGAGCCAACTGTATATATATATAATGTAAAACCATTTAGACGCTATGCATTTTCCTTGTTCGATGTCCGTGGTGCGTATTTCTCATGTTGAATAACTTAACTATTCGTGTGAATCGTCAGTGTTATTTCTCATTTCTTGTTTCTGCACAGTGCTCAAAATTTTTCCTATATTTTCAACACGAATTTTTTTAATGCAATAAACAAGTTTTTTTAAAGTATACAGCTTTCTTTCTTTTGCTTGTTTTTCCTATCATTACTTTAATTGCACATGCGGAGAAGGAAAAGAGGAGACAAAAATGAATACAGAATTATTGGTCAAAAAGAGCATGTATATTTCTATAAGTATATCTTTCATTAATAAAGTACCTCGTAAATGTCCTCTTGCTAGAAAGACTTTTTATATTTTTGTACTTCGCTTCTCATAATTGAGTGATCTAGAAGTTTATATTCTCTCCCTATAACACTGCCTTCTTAACAGTATAAGCAAAAAAATTTTCTACGCCGTTTTTAACTGACAAAATTTTGAGGTTTTGGTGAAAATTTTTGTACATCTAATTTTCTCGCATAATTCAATTTGGACATTTAAAAAGAATGCTACTTTTACATTTAACCCTTGTTAGGTGGAGTATTCTTTGATTTTTTGTAAAGTTACATTTAAGGAAATAAAAAATGCCCAATGTTAATTCTTTATTTTTCATTTTAAAAATTCAAAGAAATAACGTTAAAAGTTATTTAAATACGTAAAATAGTCATTCGCTCATGATACGGAAGACGTATATCATCCACGAAATTTACTGTTCGAAAATTAAAGAAAATCCACGAAAATTTTATGAACCTAGTATTTCCGTCTATTATTAAGTCTGAGAATTAAAGTTATATACTAAAAGTTCAAGATGCAGGTCCAATTACGGTGAGAATTTATAACAAGTCAATCCGAAATCAACCTTTTACTTTAAAAAACATATACGCAATTTTCTGTATAAGAAGAAAAACTCAAACCACAAAATAACATCCCATGTTACATATCTCAAATGTTTTTTGTGGTTAGAAATTTTTTTTTCTATACAGACAGCCTTTCACTAGTGTTTTTTTTTCATTAGTACTGTATATCTCTTAACATTCTACAGGGTGATTCAAAATTCAATGTAAAAACTTTCAGGGAAGGTAGTATGGGTGATTCTAAGCAAAAAAGTTCATATGAACATGGCTTCGAATTTGTACGATAACTGAGATATGAACAGAAATAAAAATGCTACCAACAAGATCAACAAGTTAATAACACTTGGATAGTGATCAACAAGATCAGGTTCTATAACACTTAGGATAGTGAAATTTGGAGGAATAATAGGGTACATAAAACTGTGTATACCGTTAGAATTTGATCGAATTCTAACGAGTAGTTTCCGCGTTACGCATTCAACATCGTAACCAGTGCTCACATGCGATTACTATCCAGCACATGTTTGACGGAATTGATGGAATGTTCAATCTGATCTCTTAATTCCGTCAGTGTTTGTGGCGTACATCGTGTTCTTTAAAGTTCCCCAAAGGTAGAAGTGGAGAGGGTTCCCCAAAGTTCCGACCTTTCAATACATCTTTCACCGTTCCTTCGGCTTCAAACTTGTCTCGGGAGTTTTGTTATTGTTATCCTTGTTGGCAGTGGTTTACTAAATTCAACCCTCCAGCGTCGTTGAACTTCAACAACATTCTCCACTTTCCAATAATACTTCAGTATCCACTTATGTTCATCGAATGAAAGTGTCACCGCCATTTTGGTTTATAAACAAATGAACAACAATGAACGTCTTGCTATGCTTTTCCAGCGCGTCTGGATCATACACAACAAACCTTATATTTCTATCTTATTTCGTTGCTAAGCTATAACTTTTCAAAGAGTGTATACATCAATTTGGGACACTTTGTAGTTAACTTTCCTCAGCTTGCTGATGGTTTTGAAAGGAGAAATTTCCGACCCGCGAGCCAGGTGCCTGCCCTATCACTGGGATTCCCTTTTGACTGCTTAGCAGTCTTTAGGGCACTCGGAGATAACATAACTACATGAGTGTCTGCGATGACCCAGTTGGTAGAGGCAAGGAGCTAGATACTCTTGGTCCCTGGTTCAAATCCAGGTCGCGGAGTTTTTCCTTTCGATATTTAATAAACGATATTGGAGGAGTAGTACGTGGTAACTTCAAAATCTGCCTAGAACCTGTGTCATTTGTTCATTTGTTTGAAGTAGCAACTAAGGCGTAAGTTATTAGCGTCACTTTCTCGTATCCTCTCGAACCGTAGCAAGTGC
This sequence comes from Rhysida immarginata, assembly GCA_023313115.1. Lineage (NCBI taxonomy): Eukaryota > Metazoa > Arthropoda > Chilopoda > Scolopendromorpha > Scolopendridae > Rhysida > Rhysida immarginata. The sequence continues at coordinate 835,774 of JAHWFO010022370.1, forward strand.
AGTTTTAGTGACCTGCGATTGAAAACCTCGCAAGTCAAAATATCCAAAACATCATTTGGTGTTTGTTTCAATTTTTTACTATCATGAACAGCAACGTTGATTAAATATCCAAATGATGAAAAAATCTCAAGTGTTGTGAAGGGCTCAAGCCTTTCAGTATTTGCGTTTTCAGTGTTGACGATGATTCACATATCGACGAAGGAGTTTGCGAAGAATGGCTTACCAGAATGAATGTTTACAGAATTTTTATAATGTTGCAAGCAATGTAAAACATTACTTTTGTATGTAAAATTAGCTTATTCTGAAAATTTTTTGAAGCTACCTCGTATGGAGTTAGTCATGTAGAATGTCTTTTTCACAATCCTCATATTCCTGCAAAGGAACTCAAAGAATGTATTATAAGAAGAAAGAAAAAGGGTATAAACAATTTATAAATGAACGGTAAACGAGTTGCTAGATATTTTTTTCACCAAATGATCTTCACCGAATCTAATTAATAAATGTTTCTTTTTGAAATTTTAAAATTCATGGACTTGTTAACTATTTAAATGAAAAATTATTTAAAATTTGAAAAAAATTCCTTTCTTTTTTAACTTTATACTTCCAATTGTGTTTCCTATTATCAGGTGTGACAACCCATAGTAGTATAACAGATTTCATCGATGCTTATCAAGAGATATTTAATCAGGCTATTATGAAAAACATTTGCTTCGCTTTTCCTTGACAATACACAGATATTACACAAGCTTTTCCTTAATATCATTCTTGTAAGAGACTATCAAACCAGTCAGTTTCCGAATATCTAAACGAATTGTTCTTGTGGTGCCAAATTTGAGCGTCTTCCTTCTTCTTTTAGAATTAGAATATTTTAATAGCTATTCAATATTTTCGATGCCAAACAAAATTCAAAACTTAAGTTTTTTCATTTCAATAAATATTAGAAAATAAATCTAAGAATCCGTTTTGAAAAATTGCGACAACATGCTTCGGAGATTTGTATTATGCATTCATTCTTTTATCTAATACTAAGTCTATAGAAGATAAATCGAAGAAAATATTTTACTAAGAGAGCTCGATCAGAAAGCGCTCAGTACTTTGTCTGCGAGTAGCGAATAAAATTTCATAATTCGTGGTGATTGAGGTAAACTTCGCATGTAATTCAGGAAAGAAAACGTGATTAAATAACCGCAAATATTAACAAGCCAGCTCTTAAATATTAGATGGCAGCCATTCCGCGTAAGGACCCGAAGTAGTTAATCATAGTTTTGACTGGAGACGTGAGTGGAGGGCCGGGAGGGAGAAGGAAATTTCGAGGAAACGGCGGTTCCTAATGGAGTTGGGGTTGGTCCCGCGAGGCCCTTGATTTTCGGCTTCCTCGGCATCCCATAATAGCTCCATCGGTGCCTCTCTCTCTTTATTGAATATTTGACGAGGCTTTCAGGATGTTGAGGGCGTAATTTGCCATGTAACCATTTAGTCGAACACTCGAGTGGGTTCTCAAAACTTAAGCTTTCGATTGAATTTTTCTGCGTCATTTAACGGTTTCTTTCTGCTTTTTTTTTATTAAAGAATTTAGAAATGTTTCCCCTTAAAATGAATGTTTTAATATGTTAGAATCAAATGTACAGTCTCGGATAAGGGTTGAAAATTTCTGATGCGTGTGCCTTCTTTAGGAAGAGAATAGGTTCAACTTATTTTTTTAGGAAGGCTACTTTCTTTCATTATAAAGCATTAGAAAAGTGTTTCCATACTGATTTTGCCGTAATCCATTTATTTCAGCGACTTTTCTAATCCCCAGTAAGATTGTGCTTATTTATCGTCGCTAACACTGTTTAAATTTACATAACTTTAAATAACGAAAAATTGGCTGATTTATGTAAAAAAAAAAAATAAAATAAAATAAAACAACAAGAGCGCAAAAATTAATAAAATCAGTAAATTTAAAACCAAATCAAAACAGATCGTCCCGGAAATCTATAAAATAAATAAAATGGATCTCGATATAACGAATGGAGTTATTCTCCCGAGCAGAATTCCTATAACTCCATGTATTAGCACAGATTACTTAATATCAGGGTTGCCAACTTACCGGTTTTTTAGATGGAAAAACTTATTGTTAGATATTGTTATAATACAAGCTAAACAATGCACAAATGTAATAATTATTACACTGTTGGCAACGCTGCTTATTATACGGATGCGACATTCAATTGTTAGTTCAATTGTTAGTAATGGAAACTGGATGGCTCATTGTTTTGACGTCATCGATTGTAGCAATGCCCCTGACTTTCGCTGGGTGCACTGTTTGAGAACATTCGTTCTTACATGTATTTAGATGTCTAATAAAGAATTCTGTAAATTTCCAAAAAAACGCGTTATACCTTTTAATGTGGTTGAAACTGCATGGCTCATGGTTTTTATTAAATACGATAATTTAGTATAGTCTTCGATTGTAGTGCACCCAGCGAAAGTCACAGGCATTGCTACAATCGATGACGTCAAAACAATATCCAGTTTCCACTCCTAATAATTGATTGTCGCATCTGTGTAATAAGTAATCTGTAGTATTAGTCTCTCGATATAACGAAAGCTCTATAGAATTATTATATACATAACGAACCGCTCGATTTAACGAACAGTTCGTATAGTGCCCTCACTCAAACAATGCTAAGTCACTCTTTGCATAGAAAAGGTAATTCGATTGGCCATGCCGCAACTGTTTCTTTATTTTTTTATTTTTTATTTTTAGCTGAACTTATACCTTCGGTTTCAAAACGCTGTCCAATATATCGAAAAAAATCCATATCCTTCGAAGAATGGGATTCCATAATGAAGAATATAACAGCATTAGACATTTTCATCAATAAAAAATATTTTCTCACTGACCATATAAAATGAAAATGTCGCTGCTAATATAGACAAACTGTGCCGTATGTTTTAAATGATATGTATAAAAATCTAGACAGTATATTATTTTACATCGATTCACCTTTTTATACGTGTGAATTGCATTATAAAAGTAGCAAAGCTAAAGGGTTGAAATTTACATGTAGCCTATAGTACTTTCAATTATTTAAAACCCTTGCCGTTCATTACAGCGAGAGCCGACTTTAAACCAACTTTTTTCCCGTAAACTATATGCAAAGTTGAAAACTCAAACATTATCGTTCCCCTTTTAATAATATCAATAGGAAGATATCAATTCTTAAAAAAGAAAATCAATTTTGAGACAGTGCCACTAAAAACTTTTAAATTTTAGATGCTTTTAAATAATGCTGACATTATCCACGAGACATAATAGACGGCTGACGCTTTAAGCTCGCTGTAATAACAAAAGCTTATCATTCTTAAAGATTGCAGAACAGAGAAAGGAAATTCGTTTCAAGTTGTCCATTCTTCAGTTTGTACTGCTCACTCTTTGGTCCCCTTAAATGTTTATCGAAAATTAAAAGGCGTCACAAGATTTCTCATTTCGGGTCTATTTACCTGTTTTCTTAAGATCCACCGCCAACAAAGGCGAAACGGAGTTAAGGCAGGAAAAGGAGTGGGGAGGGGGTAATGACGGAGGGATGAAGAATGATTTAACTCGACCACCTCCAACCTATTCTCCCCCCCCCCCCTCTTGATTTTCCCTCTTTCATCCCTCGCTTTCCTCTCTCTCCCCCATTCGTTCCTATCAGCAAAGGCAGTTGCCTCTGTTCTTTATGACGAACCGGTCGATCGAAGAGAAATGCACACGCGCATGCGCCACACCAACCTTTATCAAGTGTCGCAGAGCGTGATGAGCACGCGTTGCCCATCCATTAGGTGAGCGAGAGAGAGAGAGAAAGAAAGAGGAGAAACACTGCTTTTCATCCCAATGACTCTCGTAACAATGGCCCTCTCGAGGGAACGTGTTAAAAGGGCCGTTGCCTGAGTAGGAGCAACAAACTACCCTTAGCACGAGGACCCCTTTCCCCTGTAATGGCTGCACTCCAACCAAACATCCACCAAACACGTGAAGGGAAAACCAGAGATGAGGAGGCAGAAAGAAAAGCGAGATAGAGGGAGCGAGAAATTTCGTTGCGAGGCACCATCTCAAAAACAGTGAAAAAAAAGTCGTCTTTTTATGAAGACAATTTGATGCTTTTTAGAAGTTATGAGGTTCGCTGGATTTATATATCAGGGTTTCCTTAATGGTATACTTACATGAATGAAACGCTATAAGTACGCCCTTCGAGAGTGCACGTTTTATGCACGTAAGGTTACATTTCTCTCATCACGAACATTACGATCACCACATTTCTATCTTGCATTGCATTACTGAAACGACGTCTCACAAAGAATGAGAATTGAATATTTATTTTCAATTAGATCTTGAGCACAATCACACCTGCTATTTAATTCTATTTCAACATAAAATTTATGCGCGGTTTATTAATATAATTTTAATATGATTCAACTTTGATCGTGCATTGAAGTTCAAGAAAAAAAATTGCGGCATATAGGCAACTTGAGAAATAGCAACAGATAGAATACAGGGTGAATCTAAAACAGGGAGACAAGCTACAGTGACTGATTCCCCAAAACCAAACAAGTAAAAAAAGCCATATAAACAAAGATACAAAGCCAAACTAAGAGTGAAATTTCCACAGTCGACATCTGTGGAACGTGAAAAGTCCACACGTTACAATGATGGCTTGACATCAGCAGCAGTTCAAAAGATCAATGCGTGAGCTGGTATTGTAGGTACTCCCTGATCGGACCATAGTTCTACCAGTACTACGTGTTACTGGTGACGGATACAGGGTATTGTTTATCATTAGCACGCTTCCAGATCTTCTCGAGAATGTGCCCCTAGACGTTAGAGCAAGAATGTGGTTTATGCATGATAGTGCTCCCGCACATTTCAGCCATCATGACATACGAAATATACACCATAATGGATTAGTAGGAGTGGACCAATTTCATGGCCTGCATGGTCACCCGATCTCAATTCGATGGACTTTTATCTGCGGGAACACCTCAAAGCCTTCTGTATGCAAAGACCATTATAAATGTGGAGATGCTGGAGTAGCGTATTATAAACGCCGAGAAGCCGTCCACAACCGTCTCATGTTCTATGAAAGAGTTTGATAGTCCGTGGTCCTCGTGCTATGCATTCGTGGACATTTCGAACATTTATCTAGTTATCTGGTACAGAAGGTAGATTATCGCGGAGCGATAATCTGTGGCACTTACTCCTTCGAGGGAGTTTTGCGCCATCCCTATATTTTAACGACTGCTGTATGATGGTCGCAGCAGCCGGGACCGACAGCTTTACGTGCCCTCCGAAGCACGGGCTTTCGAACATTACTCTGACCTTATTGCACGAACTACATACTACCGATAGATGCTGTTCATTTCCATTGCTTCCATTAGTCTGGCTTTGTGTCTTTGTAGTGGAATAACTCATCAACCAAACACTTTCACACTATTGAAAACTAGCAGAAGCACTGAATTAATCCTCCCGGTCATCTATTTTTACCCTTTTATCTGCACTTTTTAACCCCCCCCCCTTATTTTAATCGAACAATTGATTTTCTCGAACGTAGTATTTTGAAAATGAAAAAGAGCTCTATCTCCTTTCGTTTCTCATCATTTCCGAACGAATGATATATGACATGCCACATGTTGCCATAGTTCTAAAGACCAAGTGACTGCCACCCCCACAACTCCCACTCTATTGGGACAATTTAGCCCAAATTTTAAAGTAATGTTGAACTTGGTTAGAGGAGTCTGCATACCGAATTTCACTCCTTTATATGCTTAAATATGCGTAGCCCATTTGGTCCCCTCTAATTTCCGCCCCCGAAACTCCGACCCCAATGGGCCAATCAAAACCAAACTAAATATGAAGATGAACATCCCCATAGTAAGCTACATTCCGAATTTCAACCTTCTATCTCAAAAAATGCGGAAATTATGAAGGGGACGGACGGACAGACAGACGGACATTATGAAAACAATAAGTAGCTCCATTCTTCCGCTACTTAATAACCAACAAAGAATAATAATAATTTGTAACTGGGGAAACGTCTCCAAGCATAGGTAATGATTTTTCAATTGAAAAATGGAAGGAAAAATTCTGCGACCCGGATTCGAACCAGGAACC
>JAHWFO010022370.1:856906-869410 GCA_023313115.1 Rhysida immarginata
CTATTTTGGTGTTATTTGCTTCATCAAGTAAATTGTAAAGATAACTCATTGTGCGGGTGGCCATTACTTCGGAGCCTAAAGGCGCCAAAATCATTAATCCGACTCTGGAATAACTTGCCCATTTCTATTGCCACTTGGGATTGCTACGAAACTGTTGGCAGCAGGGCAATTGTGTGGACTCGAGTGCGGTTATCTTTTGAAGATCTTATCTTGAAACCGAAATTTCCTTTCTTATTTTTGGCAATAGAACTTGCCTAGGGGGAGGGAAGGGTTTGAATATATACATGATGCGTCTGTTCGGTTGGGTTGAGCCTGCTATTCTCAAATTATCCAATTAATGGTGAGAGGTAATTTACTTACTACTAAATAGTTAAATTAACTGCGGTCATTGTTGCAGTTTAAAGTACTATTAATATACTATAAGTACCGTACATCAAATTTACAGTACTATTCCAAGTACAGTTTCTATAATAAATATAAAAACCTCAAACGCATTCTTATAACTGATTTATTGTACACTTTATAAATATATTCGGAAATATTCAAGTGAATTATTCGCAATGCCAGCATTATCAAGGCTCATGGTTCCAAGTCGGCATTGAAAAGTTTCTGGATAACATGATCCTTACGGTCGGCAAAATTCAAAGCAATTTATAGCTGTAATTTGATTTGAACCTTTAATTTAGATATGTGAATGAGTAAAATTTAGTAAGTTATTTCCTCACTTTCTAACGCAATTCAATGATACTAAATTTAGCAACTAAGACAACTTAATTGCGTTTTGTTTCTAGTCACCGATTCATTCGTGACACCCAGAGCAATAAATGTCAATGATTTACGTATGTGCAATCTAGTTTTTCGAGTTCGCTTAAAAACAGATGAGTTTTGAAATTTTATCAGAAAATATAGACATTACGGACTCTGGCTTGAATCAAAAATTATTTTCTTCCATTATAGAAATTTTTGATGAACTGCATAATAGAACTTTTTATATACTGTATAATTTACATATACAGGGTGCGGCAAGTATTTGAGAACACGTGAGTATGACGTAATAGTGAATACGTCATACTGTTTAACAATTCCGAAACGAGGCAGATAAACATGGTGGATCTAAAGATAAGACTGGCCAGCAAATGAAGCGACATGCTGTCATCGTCTCCTTGGTTGCAGGACACTCCGATTCCGAGATTGTTGCATTCCTAAAAGTCGCCCGTTCGTTCGTGTTCAAAGTTCGGGGAGATGTGCCAACCGTTTCACAGAGGAAACGACATTGTCGACGCTCGGATCGTATCAGGATGCCGGAATTTCATCCGTTCTGCAATCGATGAGGACCTTGGGAAGTCCATAAGGGCACTTGGGAAGGAGCTGCAGGTTAATGAGGTGACCATTTGACGTGTGATGCATGAAGACCTCCGTTACAAGTCGTATATGTTGTGGAGGGGACAGTTCATGTCTGAGACAATCAAGAAGAATCGACTGGACAGGGTCAAACGCCTCCTCAACAAGCTGAAGCATCCGCAGGAATGCTATGGTTCTTCTCCGATAAGAAAAACTTCGTGCAAGACCAGAAGGTGAACCCCCGAAATAACCGATGGCTGTGTCAAACCTCCCATGTAGTTCCAACCGTCATGCATACGAAATTTCCAGCCGTAGTGATGCTTCTGGGCGTCGTGAGCAGTGAAGGTGACGTGATGCCTCCACATTTCTTCCGTCAAGGTCTCTGGATCAGCGCTGCTGCCTTACACCAATGTGTTGGCAAGAGTTGTGAAGCCCTGAATTACTGCCGTAGCACGTGGTAGACCGTATGATTTTCAACAGGACTCTGCTCCAAGTCCTAAGGCCCACAGCACCCAAGCATGGATGACCACGAATCTTCACAACCACATCCTCCCAACATGTTCCACCCAGCTCCCCTGATCTCAATCCTTTCGACTATTACATCTGGGGCGTCGTTGAGAGGGAGTCCAACACGTACCCACACAACAGCGTTGAATCTCTCAGGCCAGCTATTGTGGAGGCAATGGTAGAAATCCAGAAGACTCACCTCATTCTGCCTGCCAGCGGTTCCGACAGCGTGTGGAGGCTGTCATTGCGGCGGACGGTGGTTTTATTAAATAACAATATGTATTTTGCAGTCCTTTGTACAAAATTGTAAATTGTATTAAAGGCTCTGTGGTATCTAAGTGCCTGCTCCTTTTACCTGCAGACGTCGTTTTGTTCTCAAATACCTGCTGTACCCTGTAAATGTAAATAAAATTCAAATATAATACAGTAAAAATGCAATTGTTTCTAGATGCATTTGTAATGTGAATGAGCTTATTTTTTGTCTGTATATGGAATTTCAAGTATATGACATTCAAAATATGGAGAAAATTGAGTGACGAGGCAGTGGAAAAAAATCCAGTTTTAAAAAGGATGAAACAAAATATTTACATAACGAAAAAGATAAGAAAGACGTCTACGTTTATGTGATTCCGATAAAATCAACTGTGAAACTAGAATTAGGATGTTTGGAACATTGTTCATGCTAGACATTGTTTTGGAGGGATGTTCGGAAACTTTTGATCATTTAGTGCATGTTATACTTGGTATCCCACAATGGGATGATCATAGCCTGACTACGTACGTGTTCTTGGAATTACAACGACGAGTCAAAAAAGAGTGAGATCAATTTTTTATGTATCATGCAGTGGACATTCTGCTGTGAAACAAGTTTTCATAAGAAAAATAGCTCTTATGTGATCAGCGTAAACATTGGCGGCGCGTATGCGCTCGCTTATGGAAGCAGAGTGGCAGCGAAGATCGCTAATGGCATACAGAAAATGATAGCGGAGCACGGCGAGGCGATCATCATTACTGGTGATGGCAGTTGGCTTCACTCTACGATCCTGAAATCAAACGGGCGAACGCGGTCTGGAATAGGCAACTTCTCTGATGCCAAAGCAGGTCCAGGCTCTTCCGTCGGCTGAAAAGATAAGGTTTCCTCGACTGCCATAGCATGAACTATAACACGAATCTTTCTACATACAACGGTTATAGCCAATATTACGTGTCAGTATATAAGACCCTAGCAAAACACATCAGACGAAAACGCTCTGAGATGCATCCATTTGATTGGCATCTACAGGACGATAATGCACGCCCTCACGTTTCAAACTTTGTTGTCCAATATTTAGTTCGACAAAACATCGGATGTGTGTCACACTCTTCCCTGATGTTACTTCGTGTGAAATCGAAGATCGGTAGCAAAAGTTTCAGCTCATCAACGGCCTGCCTGAAGAAGGCGGTAGCAGTTCTGAAGACGATGTCAAAAAATAGCTTCCTGTAAGTCTTCCAGAATTAGTAGACACGAAAACGCAGATAATCCTATAGGGACTACTTCGAAAAAGACCGTGTCAACCTGGACCCTACCTAATATATTTCATGAGTAAATATTTAATTCTCACTCGTATTTTTACTTAAAAAGTCCAAGTCAACATGTTTTCAGTTGCTCAATTTCTCAATAAAAATATAAAGTCTAAATTAACCATTTTATTAGGAGCTTTAGCATAAAAGCTACTTATAAGAATGCGCCCTTGGTCTGTACGTTTATCCGGCCGTCCGCCGTTTGCACGATAACTTGAAAACGGATTAACTTTTTCAAATTCTGTTTTCAGAAATATGACCATAAAAGTCTTAGCTCGGCCGTATCAACTTTTCAGAATTTTTCGTGGACCCCCTTCAAGTCGAATTCACGTGCTAAAAACAGTGAGTATAAAGAATTCAAAGATAATGGCATGTCATATAACAATCGATTTGTCAAGAAGGAATACATTGTTACTTTCTGTTCATCTTTTAAGCATACTGACATCGGCGCGCGCATGAGAAATCGCTTTGTCGACGCACGATTGCTCAAGTGCTCATAATCTATATTATTAGGAAGCGGAAGGTTGGAGCTACTTATTGGTTTTATAATATCAGTCCTCCCCTTCATAATTTCTACATTTTTTAAGGTAGAAGGTTGAAATTCTGAATCCATAGCTTCCTATGGCCATGTCCATCAGCACTACTTAGTTTGGTTTTGATTGGTACACAGGGGTCGGAATTACGGGGGTGGGATTCAGAGAGGACAACATATCTAAGTGCTATTTAGGTACGTAAAGGCGTGATATTCAGTATCCAGATTCCTCTAGGCAAAATCTACATTACTATGAAGTTTAGACCCAGTTGTTCCATAAGGTTCTGAGTAGCGGGGGTGGCAGTCACTTGGTCTTTAGAACTATGGCAACATATGGCATCTGATATATCATACGTTCGGAAATGATGAGAAAGGAAAGAAAATACAAGCTTTTTTACATTTTCTACACATTAGGTTCGAGAAAATTAATTTTTTGATTAAAAAGCTTTCGACGAGGTAAAAAGTGCAGATAAAGGGGTAAAAATAGCTGACTGCAGGATCTGCTACTTGCCTTACCCTACTCGTGGGGGGGGAGGGGGATTAATTTCTTTTTAATAAATGTATAAATGTATTTCTGCTTCACTGCTAAAGCTCCTACTTGGAATGTTTGCAAGATTTTATTTATACTCATCATTTACTAAGAAATAAAATTTACCAATTTATTATCCACATAATAAAAACAACAAAAAATTTCTGGTTGCTTTTTTTTTCTGTTGCTTTTATTTTTGGATAAGGGGTTAGTAGTTTCCTCTTATCTTCTTGCTTCATTTTCACACTTGTCCTCTGCTCTGCATTTACATAGCATTTCCATTGCACCAGTGATATTTGCAATGTAATAGTTTCAAACCTTGAATTGTTCATTACGGTATTCGACCCCACTAAAATATTTAATTACATTTCAAATATTAGGAATTTTTCCTCTGCAATTCCCCTGTTCTTCAATATAGGAAGTAGATTTTACAAATCTCTCGCAAGAGTACAAATGATTGCAGCGGTTTCGTAAATTCTTGCAGCCGTTGTATTCGTATTAAAGTGATGAGATTTTATGTAAGAGAAGCAGCAGATCTTTAAGTTTAGCTTGAATTGCCCGTTCAAAATTTATGGCCCGTTTATCTTTGTGGAAGCAACAGTGATGCGTACATCTATCGTATCTAATATTGGTACCAACCATAGCTACAAACCGACAATGCGAACTTCATCTTTCAAAGCAAAATACTCCATCACATTACCACCGTAACTCCTTGGGTATAATTCACGCAAGAGCTACAACACCCTGTTCCCTGGACACTCCTATATGCTGATGATGTCATGCTGGCCTGTCAAACAAAGTCAACATTACAAGAGCAGGCCCAAGCCTGGAGCAGTCAACTCTCAAACTTTGGACTTCAGCTAAATACCAAGAAGACTGAATATTTAACAACAGATCCATCCAAACATGGCACAATACAGATTGATGGCAAGGATTTGCCTAAAACAGAAAATTTTAAATATCTTGGTTCAATCATCACAGCTGATGGCAACATGGCTCCAGAAGTTACTGCCAGAGTGAATGCAACTTGGATGAAATGGCGCACAACAACTAGCCTAATGTGTGACAAAAATCAGAGCTATCACTTAAAATCCAAGATCTACCGCACTTTATGGCTCTGAATGTTGGCCAATAACAAAAGAAGCTGAAAACAAATTGAGTGCCATGGAAATGAAGATGCTACGCTGGACAGCTGGAGTCACAGCTGCAATAGTGATATTAGGAAATTGTTCGGCATCACCTCAATTGTTGACAAACTACAAGAATCCAGGCTACGTTGGTATGGTCCCACCCTCCGTGCTGACTAGCAATCAATTGCCAAAATTGGACTGAACCTAGTAGTGCCTGGAACACGACCAAAACAACGTTGGCTAGACTCACTACATCAAAACCTTAAGATTGCAGGCCTCCATCCGGACCAAGCCAATGACAATCAAATGGCGCCAGCGCTTCAGAGCAGCCGATCCCAAAGCTAAATGGGACAAAGGCTAAAGACTAAGAAGAAGATTAGTGGTATAATTTACATTCAGTGGCCAGATTATTATGACTACCCCATCAGTACTTCGTTGGACCACCTTTTGCCTTCAACACTGCGACGATTCTTCTTGGCATGGACTCCACGAGATGTTGAAAGGTGATACGAGGAATCTGACACCATGCCTGATGAATAGCACTGTCCAGTTGTATAAGATTTGATGATTGTGGAATTGGCTGTCTGATGGCTCTTTCAACTTCGTCCCACAAATGCTCAATTGGATTGAGACCTGATGATTGTGGGGGCCACCTAAGCAAGGTAAAGTCTCCCTCATGTTCTTGAAATCACTCTTGCACAATACGAGCACCGTGGCATGGCGTATTGTCTTTTGGAAGAAGCCATTTCCATTGGGATACGCCATCAATACGGTAGGATGAACTTGATCAGCAACGATATTTAGGTATGTTGTGCTATTCAGAAGTTGTTTCACACGAATTACGAGGATTCAAATCATGCCAGATCGTAAAGGACTCAAATCATGCCAGGCAAACATGGCCCAAACCATAATACTGCCCTCACCAGCTTGAAGGGTTGTACTCATGCATGTGGGATCCATGCTTTCATGCTGTTTCCGCCAAACTCTCACTCTGCCATCTACGTGATACAACTGCAAATGTGATTCATCGTACCACATGGCTTTTTTTTCAATGTTCAACTGTCCAATCCTTGTGTTCCCGTACGAATTGGAGACGTTTTATCTTGTTAACTGCAGACAGCAAAGGTATTCGAACAGGCCTACGGCTTCCATATCCCATACGATGTAGTGTATGGCGAACGATTCAACCATCATATGCCAGTTATTTGATGTACTGTTGCCTTTCTGTTATCTTGTACCAGTCTTGCCACTCTCCATTCTACTCGAACATTAACTAGCTGCTGACGGCCACAACTCGCACGTTCAGACCAGTTTTCCGGCTGACAATCCAGACTTCAAACACTTTAACAACAGCTGCTCTTGAAGATTTAACGAATGAAACCGTTTTTCTGATACTTGCTCCATGGCTCCGAGCGCCAACAATCATCCGTCTGTTAAATACCGTCATTTACCCATATCTTCAGAAATAAACCACTTCTACTGTCGTGGTAAACAACCTACTTCCCTGTTTATAATGGTCTGGCCTTCTAGCAACTTCAGCACGAAATTTTAGCTAATTTGCCTACAAAAATCATATGGTCATAATAATCTGGCCGCTCAGTGTATATATCTGTACGATTGAAATTCGAATTTATAACGGGTATCTAAATATTTTTGTATATTTTATATCTCTTATATGCGCAGAAATTTTAGAAGTGTCCATTCGTAATCGCCGAGCACGACTCCTCTGTTCTTAAACATACATAGGGAAACGTTTTTAAAAATGTTTTCGCTGGTTTATTCGAAAGAGTGCATATAATGATCGAAGATATACCTACAATTTTCTTTTCTGTTTACAGCGGTGTAACTTATAATTCTATTTCATAGATATGTCTGAATATTTCGGGCATTTAAAGCTTAGCATTGTCGCCTATGGCGAACAACTCAACACTATCACTGAAAGGAGTTTATCTCTCTTCAAGGAAAACTCAGCGCCAAAACGTAGACATGTTGACATTCTAAGCAAGAAGTCCATGAATAAAAATTGTCACTTGACAGAATGAAATTTGATTTATATCTGTATTTTTAATACATTTGTCTCTACAGCGCAAGCCTAGAAGAAATTGCTATAGCAAACGATTAGAACGCCTAACTAAGTTTGATGTACTTAAGTTATATAGGGCGATTCGAAAGTCCCCGAACTCAAAGTAAATACTGTATTTTGAGAAGCAGAGGAGGGGTGGTTAATTTAAAAGAACCGAACACTTTAAATTAAAATTAGCTTTTAACCATCCTTGTGGGATATTTGAGCAATATGTTCATTACGAATAAAGTGTTAAAAGCAAAAATAGCGGTTTCAGTTCATTCACTAATTTGAAACTTTTTATTTCTCTTCAACGAAAAAACAAAGTGTAGACAGCTACACATTATAAATATAAAAAAAGAAAAACTTTTCGTTATTTTTAATGAGAAAAATTGCCATTTGGAAGTCCAAACCGGACTTCAGTAAAATTGTTGTTAGCACAATCAGCTATTGAAAACACAATTAGGGCTCTTCATTCATGTAACCAAGTTTGATGTATTTTATAACAAGCAATTAAGACTCCCGAGGAAGGTATAGGAAAGTAGCTGAAACTCTGAGTTCGTCAATTTTTATCCCTTCATCTGCACTTTCTAACCCCCAATGTTTTTTTTTAATCAAAAAATTTATTTTCTCGAACTTAGTATTTATAAAATAGAAAAGAAATCTATCTTCTTTCTTTTCTCATCATTTTCGATCGAATTATATATCACACGCCACATGTTGCCGTAGTTCTAAAGACCAAGTGACTGCCACCCCCCATAACTCCGACTCCACTGGGACAATTTGGCTCAAACTTCATAGGAATGTAGATTTTGCCTACACGAATATGCATATCGAATTTTACTCTTTGTACATATCTAAATACCACACAGAATACTTGGTCCCCTCTAACTCCCACCACGTAATTCCGATACCAGTTGGCCAATCAAAACGAAATAGTGAAGGTACTCATGCCCATAGTAAGCTGCATTCCGAATTTCAACCTTCTACCTCAAAAAATGCAGAAAAATGCATTGTGAAACCAATAAGTAGCTCTGAGTGACACTTGTCCATTAGGAACTGCTAATGGACAAGTGGAGGACGCTGGTGATCATTTCATGAACTGATTGAAGCAGTGCTGGAATTTCAGAGAATGAGGATATTAATTTCGCCTTATAAATAATCTCTTATACTTCCTTCGATGTTTTTTTTTTCATTTTGGCCGCACTTTTCTAAAATGCTTTCAAATTAATCCATATTAAGATTAAACAAGAAATTAATCCTCTCGAGGAAAGTATGGGAAAGTAGCGGAAGCCATCTCGAGGTCATCTATTTTTACCCTTTTATCTGCACTTTTTAACCCCCATCCCCCGCCAATTTTTTTAATTGAAAAATTGATTTTCTCGAGCGTAGTATTTAGAAAATGTAAAAGAGCGCCATCTTCTTTCGTTTTTCATTTCCGATCGAATGATAGATCACATACCAAATGTTGCCATAGTTCTAAAAACCAAGTAACTGCCACCCCTACAACTCCGACCCCATTGGGACAATTTGATCCAAACTTCATAGTAATGTAGATATTGCCTAGAGGAATCTGCACAAGAAATTTCACTCCTTTACATCCCTAAATACACGTAGACCTTTTGGTCCCCTCTAACCCCCACCCCCGAAACTCCGATCCCAGTGGGCCAAAAAAACCAAACTAGATTGTGAAGGTGGACATGCACACAGTAAGCCACATTCCGAATTTCAACCTTCTATCTCATAAAGTGCGGAAATTATGAAGGGGACGGACGGACAGACGGGCATTGGAAAACCAATAAGTAATCCATTCTTCCGTTACTTAATAATCTTAAGGTTTAGTTTCTATTTACTGCTATTTAATTAACAGAAAATACACATTTAATTTTAATCAAACTTTTATTAGTAAATTTATTTGCTTCCACTTTTTTACTCTTATTAACGACAATAAAACTCCCATAAAATCCATTTCATAATCCATACTTGATGGAAAATTTTCAAGCCGAGTTGAGTTTATTTAAAATCTCAAGATGGAAATTTTTTACTATAGGAAAGAAAATTTTAATACTGACAGTTTAAATAAAAAGCTTCCAACACTACTTCTCGATACCAATCGCTTTTTCCATAATCACATCCAACGGTATTAAAGAGGAGTGGTTTAATGTAGCCCACTTTTTATATCAGAATTTTTATTAGTATTATAGAATATATAAAGCGAAGAAATTTAAACCACCTTGACACTTTAAAATTCTTGCAGTGGTTCGAAGTTAATTATTCGATGGTGTTGTTACATTTCGTATCGGCGTTAAAGTTAAACGAGCTGGCAAAGTTGTGTGCGTTCCAACTATATATATCTCTCTCTCTCTCGTTTTATATACGAGTATATGTATGTATAAAGAGAGAGAGAGAGTGAGTTTCTCTCTTCCCCACCAAGGCACATCTGCTTCTCAATTTTCTTCTCATGACACTCGTTTATTGTCCTCACTAGCGCCATGTTTTCGTGGCATTAGAACCCGACCGACGACCGTAAATATGCCAACGGGAGGCTGTAAAAAAGAGAGTTATTGGCACCAAAGTCACGCATGCAACAACTGAACGGGGGAGGGGAAAAAAAACTTCAGCCAGAGGGAAAAACTACTGCCAAGGTGGAATTCGTGGGGTCCTCGACTCAGGGATAGAGGGAAATTTTACGCATCTGGACGTAGCTAGTGCAAACGACTTTGTGATGATGATGGAAGATAGGAAACGGGAGGAGGAGGTGGAGGAGACAAAACCGTTTTTCTCTGTGGACGCTCGACTAGGAAATAAATACGTTCGAGTATTTTATCGTTGAAGAGTCACGACGAACTTGAACTCATTAGCTTCATAAATAAAGAGTAAATTAAAAGCCAATAAATCCTTTTTTTTGTCTTTAAAGGTGTAAATATAGTTCCGATCGTTGATGTGATCGCGTTGCTGTATATTTCTTCTGACAGCATTAAAAGAAAGCTATTATTAACT
Organism: Rhysida immarginata; assembly: GCA_023313115.1. Classification (NCBI taxonomy): domain Eukaryota; kingdom Metazoa; phylum Arthropoda; class Chilopoda; order Scolopendromorpha; family Scolopendridae; genus Rhysida; species Rhysida immarginata. The sequence goes on from JAHWFO010022370.1 coordinate 867,568, forward strand.
GATAGCTTTATAAATAGAATTACTTTTATTCGATATAAGATTTTTTCAAAAATCTTATTTTTGCAAAATATAATTTTTAGTTACATTTTCAATTGGAAATGTAATACTTTAAAGATACTGAATTATTTGTCCATTAAAAAAAAATTGACTTTCTCAGAAGTTTACCTCGGACAAAACTGTCCCAGGGTTCATTACAGGATCAATGCTATGCTATGTCGAAATACTTCAATTTATCAATCCATACGACAGTCGTATACAAAACTGAAATGATTCAGATGCACTCTTCATGTGACTCTTACTGAAAGCGGCAGAATTTTCACACGATTACTATGTATGTATTTGTTGTCTTTTTATTTATGCTCTTAATAATAACTGACGAGCTACATACTATCAATTATGTATTGTAAAGCATCCGTCTCTTTCACTCACGATTTATTTGTTTGTTTGCCCTAAAAATGCCTATATTTTCCAGATATATAATCATGTCATTTACAGAGGCCATAAATTCAACAAAATATAGGAAACAATGGAAATTCTAATCAAATCCATCATACACAATAACAAACTTATACGGGTAAATTCAGTAAAGAAAGGATTTTTGAAATATTTCCATCTAAGAGCAAAAAAAGTTAATTTTCAGAAATGTAATGGTAACTGTAGTTTTTATTTAAAAAATTATTCTCGAAAATCCATTTAAATAGATTGAATATTAAAATTTTCATTTTTTTAAAAGAAGCACGTTTACATTTCTGTTTAGAGAGCGCACTCATTTAAGAATGAAGAAATGAAAAGAGAGCACGTTCTAGTGTAAGGATGGAAAAGATTTTATTAAGAAAATACAGTATTTGCAAACTTGAATATTTTCCGACAGTAAGCTAAACTCCTGGCCACACAAATGCTTTGCTTCCATATTGTTACGAGCGAAGAACATGTGTACCTATAATTCTTAAAACATTCATCATTATTATCCTGTCATTTTTTCTAAATTCTTAGTCATAATTTTTTTCATCTTAGAATTTAAGGTAAAATAATCCACTAAAAGATAAGAGGTCTTCCAAATAAAAAAAAATTTGTAAAGTATTTAATTAGTATTCATAAAGCAGTGTAAATTAAAATTGTATTAAAATATAAAAACAAATAAAAATTTGGATATTAACAACTTTGAAGATCGATATCTTAATAAAAAAAATTTTCTTCTAATATTTTTGTCCAATGACTGTGGAAATTTAGCATACAAAAACTTTGTCTCCTTTGAGAGTATAAAATCAAAGAGTTCTCCATTTTGCTTTAAATGAAATTTCTGTCCTCTGTTTCGAAAACAAAGTTGCAATGTCTCTTAAGAAAAACTTCATTAACTCTGAGCTCCTCTTCAGGATTCGAGCATCGACACCGTCTTTCCACCGTCCTCTTCCGCAGAATTCCTTCGGAATCCCATCGTCGAGACTCTTCAATCTTCTTTGATTGCATGACCCCTCATCGACGGTATCTTAATATCGAGTTCAGATGTCATATAATCAGTTTTCGGTTAGAATTGAAATGAGATTTTAGTCCTCAATGTCTATGCTTCTCTTGAATAAAATTACACTTCATTTTGCTATTGACTATTTTTCAAATAACAGGAATTCGACATCCGAAAACATTTATGTGCATAAACAACTTTTACTTTTCGATATTTTACTGAAATACATATGTTTTTAAACTGACAAAGGTTTAATTGAATTTTTCATGAGAAATATAAATTTCCGTCGGATCAAAATAAATACACCGTGTTATAATTCATTCATTCTACAGTGTGGTGAAGTGACTTTCTAAACTTATTATCACTTCGTCAGCAGTCCTTCCT
>JAHWFO010022370.1:869420-896129 GCA_023313115.1 Rhysida immarginata
TCACAAACTAAAACAAAAAAATAAAACAACAAAGTGACTATGTCACAACAGACTGTGAAGCCATTAGTCACAACTTCATTATCTTTCCAACTCAATATACTGAACATATCCACAACAGTAATAGTTTATCAAGGATTCAATATTCTTTAGATACCCTGAAAGAATAATAAATTCGTCTGTTAAGTGTTTTTCATAAACTTTTATTATGGATTATTTTTTTTATCTTTTGTCAGATGAGGTAAATTTTGAAATTATATTTTGAGTTAATCTGTAATAGAACTCTTAACTAAGATTCTTTAGAAATAAATTAGCTAGACCGACCATGTATTCTGAATTGCCGATGAAGATTGTTCTCGTAACTACACCATATCTCAGGAAATAAACATTTTTTTTTTTTGCGATTTCCATAAAATAGACAAATATTTGTCTATACACTTAAGAGAGTAAAACAAAGAGTGAACAATACGCTAGAAAGAACTTTTTGAAGAACTTGCTTTGTGTTTTTAAAAGGTTTAGATGGTTAATTAAGTGCTAGGCTGTTTGTAGCATTGCTACACAGAAAAGCGCACTTAAACTACTTAGAATTTTCTTTTGATTCTTGAACAAACTCAATGAAGCGATATCTTTATCATATATTATTTACATCAGGTTCGGAGATAAATGATGAACATTAATATTAACTGGTTGTAAGTATGTCCACAATGACAGAAATAAGGAAAATTCTCCATCTCAAATTTGCTAAGCTGGAAATAAATGGATGCTTGGTGGAAATAGAATCATCTTCTAATTTATGTTTTCCTCCCTGTGTGAAAAAAATTCCAAGAAATATCTTGAAAATAAAATGTTTACCTGCTATTTATCATTTCAGAAAGATAATATGCAGAAAATAAACCGAAAAGAAAACGTAACATGGAAAGAAAAAAAAAAAGGCAACAAAGAAGATAGAAACGGTGAATAATGGTAGAAAACAATTCTAGAAAGTTGAGTAAAGTTAAATAAAAAAGTAAAAAAAAATTAAAAATTCATACTAAGCTATTATTAATGGTTTTGAAAATGTGTATTTTTCAGAAGCGCCTTAATATTTAGCATTTTCCCTTTCGAAAAGTCACTTCCACTTTTCCTTCTCTCTTTCCTGTTTTCGCGCTGGCGCAAGTAGGCGAGGGGCAATTTCACCGGCTCATAAACCTCCGAAATTCAGGCGTTTCAAAACGGGCAAACCCCCATCTGAGAAATGGAAAATGTCTGCCTCTTACGCGTCTAATGCCTTGGAGAATTATTTTCTTTATAAATTTTGCATTTGCAGCTTTAAGGCCTCTGTTTCATACGAGTAGCGCGGTGTAAACTTATAATGGATAATGTGCTAGGATGGTTGATGTATTCGAAGCAAAAGCCCCTTCTTCCCCCCACCATCAACATCCCCCCTCCCAAGCTTTTCCTTTCTCTTCCCTTACTGCATCGCATTATCCCCCATTAAGGTGACGCGAGCGGCGCTGCAAAGTTTTCAATGGAAACGCCTTCCCTGCTCTTTGCTACACTCACCTGCAGCATGAGGCGGAAATCTCCCTCCCCAGTCCCCCTTACGACGCGAGAAATGCTGGGGCTCCGTGCTCAAAGGGATGAAAGAACAACGACACGGTCTTCGAATCAATTTAATCCATTATGCACAGCCGTTTTCAGTCTAATTTTATGCCTATATCCAATTAGGTAATTTTTAAAATTTTCTAATTCGAAAACTCTCGTCGGTGCTTCTTTTCCGATCATTCCGCGCCTCTAAAACATTCATGGCCTCATTTTCTACGAAATTTGGCAAAGAGCGAGAAGTGGTGGAATACGGGACTCAAAATTTGACAGCAATGGAGCAAGAGAATATTACACGAAATGGCAAGAAAATGCTTAAGCTCTTCATAATGATGCTGAGCTGGAAAGGATGTTAATGTAGTTTGCTGCTTTTCTCGATTGACAGGAACTTAATTTATTTAAAAGAGAAATTGTTAATGAATTTGGAATTGATATTAGAGGTTTTTCATAGGTGCTTAGAGGGAAGGAGGAGGTTGTTTGATTTTTTTCCTTGGACGATATCGGCATAAGAATCCAGACGTCGTTCAAAGTAGTTGTTTTCTCCTTCTCGTTCCTAATACTGATGGAATGTCATGATACTTTAGGTATTTAGGAAAACTGCTTCACTGAAGAGTATTTCACACAAGTTATTTAAGCCTTCGTTTGTTTTATTTTGAAGAATGAAAATTCATTTTGATTTTGCCTTTGTGAATTGCTTTAAAAATCAAAAGAAATTTTTAAGCTCACTTGTCAGACCATTAACTTTCATAAAAACTTTCCTTCTTTATTACACGTATGTTAACAAATCCGATCAACTTTTTATTTTTTTATTATTTTACAATACAAAGTAACACTATCGTACGTAATAAATTAAGTGAAATTCTTTTTATAGGTTATCTATAATTTAACTGAAACTGCGAGATAAATGAAAAAGCAAGATATGGTAAAAATTTTTATACCGATTGATTGTAACATAACCTTAAACAGTCTTCACAAGTTTCTCTTAATACAGTATCCGGCATCCGAACTTCGTTTCGAACCCCCCCCCTCCCGTGTCCCGGTATCAAAACCCCTTTCTGGTATACGGGTTCCTGTAATAAAAAGTTATTCAGTGTTCCTTGTCATATTTACTAATATTTCCTATGTCCTTTACTTATCTGACAGTTATCAGCGGCATGGGCCACTTTATTAGAGAAGGCCAGTTCATTCGCCCTGAATTCTATTGTTGCGCTTAAAGTTATAGGTTTACTATTATAAACCTATGAGTTTGACACTTTGGTGCTGATTACTAGCTGTTCTTCGCTGCTTGGTTTGGTTTGGTTTGTTTGGTATTAACGTCCTTTTCAACTGCTATGGTCATTTCAGGACGGCGTTATAGGGGCAAACGACTACATGGGACTTCCTTTCCGAAGGAAGTGCGTGATCTCAGGATTTCCTCCTGAAAAATCCTCGTCGTCCTCGATCACGCAACCACTGAGCCGTCGAGGCCGATCTTCGCTGCTTGCTATTGAAGTTTAATATTGAGTAAAGTAATAGAGGAAAGTATTATTAAACGGAGAAAATAAGTATTGAATGAAAGAAAAACATTTATTTCTCATAAAAACAATCATATATAGCAATTTCATAATTTTTAATGAAATATCAGGTGTTCAATTACTTCAAAGTCATCTTAGATAAAAAAAAAAAAAAATAAATAAATAAATAAATAAATAAAGGGTTATTTTTCCTTAGAAATTTTTTATAGTGAAAATTTTGGATCCTACAACAGAATCCCAAGAAGCTGAGAATAAATGAACGTAAAAATATGAGGGCTTGCTTTAGAGCAGCGTGGTGGCCCGGATTAGGACCACCTGAGGTATATTTTTGAATTAATATTTTTCGATGACTATGCACGTTAACTACTTCAAACATACACTAACACCCGGCTATTATAATAAGGAATATATGTAGGTATAACAATTAAATCACTTACCTTCAAAATCCTGGCACAAAGCACATGAAACTGAGGAACATAAAAAATTCCGATATTCACAAAAGACAAAATATCGTTCTTATAAAAAAACAGATTAAGCACTGGTATTTCAGTAGGAACTTGCATAAACTACTATCTGATGTTTCATTGCTATGCTGCAGCATCGTATAGATCAGAAATCGAGGGGATCCGATTTAGGAGCGGGGCCCGCTTTTGGTCATTTTCCTCTATTATTTTCATATTGATGACGGATGTAGAAGAAAAGAAGGATGCGAAACAAAAACCTTGAAATAAAGCAAAAATTGAACACAAAATGGTAAGACACTCCTAAGGACTCCTTCATTAGTGACATAGGCTTTTCCTTTTATTTTGTTGTTCCACCCCACCCCACCATTTTTAACCCTTTTTTGGGCCCCAAAAACGAATTATAAATTTCCCTACAGAAACGGCGCTTCGGTATCGAACGGATTAAGTTCGGAAACCAGGGTACCATTGTACTCCTAAAAGTCATCAAGCTTATCAAGAAATTTTAATCAGAGATAAGTAAAGTCACAGATGTCATGGCTTCTATAAAAATGAGCAAAAATTTATAAAAAAATATATAATGGTCATAGTAGAGTCATAATGAATAGAATTAGACAATTCTGTTCGTGATGATAGAATTATAAGAATCTGATTCTCTCAATCTGAGAAGGAGAAGCCACAACCTCCGCCCTACCGATTTCAATAATCTTTAACATAGAAGTGGGGGAGGGGTATCTAAAAGTAACTCGTGTAAAAGTGTTTTAAGTCAATACGCCTTCGTATTTTAAATTCGAGGCTTATATACGAGGACGAGCCAAATGAAAGTGAGCCAATGCGAATATATGACAAACGGAGTACTTTATTTAAAAGTAGTCTCCATGAGCATTTAGACATTTGTCCCACTGATTAACGAGTCGCGTGATTCCCTTCTCATAAAACTCCTTGGGTTGCTGCTTCAAAATATCTGTAACTGACTCCTTCACGTCATCGTCCGACACGAATCTGGTTCTCTTGAGCTGTTTTGTCAATTACCCAAAAATGTGGAAAACGCAAGGCGAGATTTCAGCTCGGAAATCAGCTAATCAACCTGTGCAATTGTGTTGGGAGTGATTGCACTGTGGCTTTGGCCTGGTCTTGGATCGTCTTTGCAACGTCCTTCTTTGAACCGTTTGCTCCAACGCTTCACAGTGGCCAATGAAACGCAATGTTCGCCGTACAGGCGACTAATTTCGTGTTGGGAAACACCTTCATCTGTCAAAAACCTGACCACACCATGCTGTTCATCTTTTGAAGCGTCCATTATGTCACGCAACCGTGTTCAACCCAGTGTATGAGAGCATTAAACAACTTTTATCCTCACACTTGCGTATTACTTTCGTAAATGAGAGATGCCTGGTTGCTATGCATATGCGTCGCAAATGATGGACTGAGCCATTTTTGCGCGGGATGGGTTGACTCACTTTCATTTGACTCGCCCTCGTACTAGAGAGTTACATTAATTATAACTGAAGTGGTAGTGTGACGATTAAGGTGGTATAAAGGCCTATTTAATCAAAACACTGCGAGTTCTAGTTTAATCAAAACTATAGAGGCCTATTTGTTATGTGCTTTTTCTTTTGCAAGTGAGATAAATTAAAATATTACTAACAATAAAACTTAGGTAAAATCATTTATTTTATTTTTATGGTTTTAGCATCATCTAAAACCCTATTAACGACGGTACAGATGTATGTAACATGTATTTCACACGCCATAACTTTTGTCAGGATTGACCTAGAGGCTTGAAATTATCTACACAATGTAGGCACTATATAGAGGGCGGAGCGAAAAATATAGCGAATCCTCTAGAGTGGACCAAACCATGTATTTTTGTGGTTTCCCCAACTGACTTCCATTCAAGTCTATGGAATTTTGATTGCGTTTGAGCAATTTGTGACGTCGGAGTTTGACTGTTTGACGTCAGAACTCTATTTGAAGTATAGCGAATCCTTTGGCTACTGCTCGTAACATTTTGATGCCATAACTTTTGAAAGGATTGACCTAGAGGCTTGAAATTTTCTACACACGTAGGCCCTATACAGAGGACGGTGCGAAAAATATAGCGAATCCTCTAGAATGGCCCGGGGCCCCTCAGGGGCCACTTGTATGAATTTCATGGTTCCTTTTTTATCTTTTGAACAAAGAGGGCAAAAATCCTGAAATTTCGTAAATTTGTAGTGCGGTTCTAAAAAAATAAAACCCAATATACAAGAAAAGTGATATAAACCTCTAGGGCCCCGCCGGAGGTGCCGAGGCCCCAAATACAATTGAAGCTATAACGGAACGACTTCGGAACCTGAAATTTTGTATATTTATTGTGTGGTACTAAAAAAATATAGCAAATATACAAGAAATATGATGTAGGCCTATGTGGCCCGCCAGAAGACCCCGAGGCCTCAAATACAAATCAAGTTATAACTTTTGAACGGAAAGGTCTAGAAACCTGAAATTTTGTATATTTTTAGTTTGGTGCTAAAGAATATAGCCAATATAGAAGGAAGCTGATATAAGCCTCTAGAACCCCGCCAGGTGCCTCGAGGCACCAAATACAATTGAAGCTATAACATTTGAACGGAAAGGCCTAGGAACCTGAAATTTTATATATTCATAGTGTGGTACTAAAAAAATATTGCAAATATACAAAAAAAGTAATATAAGCCCCAGCAGAGCCCCATAGGTCCCAAAAACAAGCAAAGCTACAACTTTTAAACGAAAAGGTCTAGAAATCTGAAATTTTGTTTACTTATAAAAAATTACTTAAAAATTTAGCTAATATACACTAAAAATTGGTATAAGGCTCTTGGGTCTCGACAGGGGCCCTGAGCCCCCAGTCACAAATCAAGCTAAAACTTATGAACTGGGAAGTCCAGAAATTTGAATTCTTGCATATTTATGGTGTTACTTAAAATTTTAGTGTATAAGAGCTCTTATACACTAAAACTTATATAGTCTCTGGGGCCCTGGTAGGGGCCCTAAACACAAACAGAGCTATAATGTTTTAACGAAAAGGCTTAGAAATCTGAAAATTTATATACTTATAGCAGTTTACTAAAAAATTTAGCTAATATACACGAAAAACTAGGATAAGACTGTTAGGTCTCCACAGGTGCCCTGAAGCCCAAATCACAAATAAGCTCTAACATTTGAATAATAAAAAGGCCTAAGAACTTGAAGTTTTATATTTTTACAGTGCGTTACTTAAAAATTATAGACAATATACAAGAGACTGGTATAGGCCTCGGGGCCCCTGGCGGCCTCAAATACAATTGAAGCTATAAAATTTGAACGGAAAGGCCTACGGTCCTGAAATTTTGTTTAATCATAGTGTGGTGTTTAAAAATTTAGCTAATCTATATTAAAAATTCTATAAGTCTCTTGACAGGGGCCTTGCGGCCTGAATATCAAATCAAGCTATAAATTTAAAACCAGAAGTCCAGAAACCTGAAATGTTTTATATTTATTATGTGTTGCTTAAAATTTTAGCTATTACACACTAAAATTGATATAGTCCTCTGAGGCCTCGGCAGGGGCCACGAGGTTCCAAATACAAATCAAGCTATAACTTTTGTACGAAAAGGCCTAAGAACCTGAAATTTTGTATTGTGCCCCTCCACTTATTATAGTCACGAGCCGCTACTGCTCGTAACATTTTGGTGCTAAAACCCTTATATCGTTGGATAACGATGCATTAACTAATTTTTGGGAATTAACAACGTTTAACAAAATCATTTTTCAATTATTTTTCGAACTCTCGCTTTAACTCACTCTCTAATGTAGAAGTATATTTACATTGTAAAAAATTCTTCACAATTGGCTGTAACTGTAATAGTTTCTTTGTAACAAAATTTTGTAATATTGGAAAGTCTTTTTGAACAGCAATTTTTGTTCTGCGTAATAAGGAAACGCGTTGTGCGTGTACCGCATTAGGGCAAAGTTGACTATATTCGAGACTATAATCTAGTTAATATTATAAGGAAGAAACCTAAGACGATCATTTAATTTTCAAGAAACCAATCCGCAATCAGAGAGTAATATAATACAGTAGAACCTCGTTAATACGAATTTCAGGAGGCGAAGAATTTTGTTCGTATTATCCAATAATGAAAGAAAATCCCAATGGTGTAGTGTTACGAGTCAAAGCCTCACACCAGATTGTTAAAAATTATCGTCATTCGTTTATTTCAGACAAATACTTGGTTATTGAAATTTGTTTACATGAAGGAATACAGGATGTTGTATAATTCGATGACCAACTTTGGAGGGGTGGTGGTATGGGTGATTCTAAACAAAAAAAACTTCATATGAACCTAGGTCCGAATTTGATCGCTAAATAAGATATGAACAGAAATAAAAATGCCGCCACCAAGATCAACATGCTAATAACTCAGGTTCTGCAAAGCTTAGGATAATGAATTTTGGAGGAATAATAGGGCACATAAAACTGTGTATACCGTTAAAATTTGATCGAATTCCAACGAATAGTTTCTGAGTTATGAAGTCAACATCTTTACACGTGCTGATTAGTACTCGCATGTGAGTACCGTTACGATTTTGAATACGTAACTCGGAAACTACTCGTTGGAATATGATCAAATTTTAATGGTATACACAGTTTTATGTGCCACATTATTTCTCCAAAATTCATTATCCTAAGCTTTGCAGAACCTGAGTTATAAACTTGTTGATCTTGGTGGTGGCATTTTTATTTCTGTTCATATCTCAGTTAGGCGTTCAAATTAGGACTAATGTTCATATGAAGTTTTTTGCTTAGAATCACCCATACTACCACCCCTCCAACGTTGGATCATCTAATTATACAACACCCTGTGTACCTGTTTGTAATAGCATTATTCACAGAACTATACAAATTGAAAATATCTGGAGGAGCATCATTGCTATACAGGATGTATGACTTCACTTCATCTAAAATAGACAACATACACTTAGTAGATGGAGCAGATCTTTCTGTCCGTTCATCATTACTATCCACTTCTTCTTCAGATTCACCATCTTCATTTCTGTTTTGACAATTCTCCACGATGTCCTCCATGCTTAAGGTTTCCTCCGTGTGAAGTTCCGTGTCAGAAATACGGCGACGTGTAACAGCACAATGTTGGCGCATGAAACAGCGTAGGTAATAGAGTTTTCAACTTGCAGAAAATGCCCCATCGGAAATTGAAGGCTGTTTATGGTGATCAGTGTTTCTGTCAGTACTGTGTGATGTTGGTATGTTCGTGCTCGTAATGAACCTAGTGAAACTTTCAATTTGTGTGACTAACGACGAAGTACAAGGCCGGGTATGCAATTGATGACGCTCATCGGAATCGTGTCAGTAAACTCATTAGAGCGAATGATCGGATAACGCAGGAACAGCTGTTAATCGTATGGTTGCATATAACGGGAGTGTGTGGAGGCAATGATTGCAGAATTAGGATTCGGGAAAATTTGTACACGATGGCTCCTGCGAATGCCTCTTCCGCACATAAAATTAGAAGAGATTAGACATTAGCCAACAATTGCTTCTGTGCTACGAACGTGAAGGCAGTGGATTCTTAAACAATATTGTCACATGTGACTAAAGTCGGGTACAAGGCTGGGATCACGAAAACAAGAAACCAATCGGCTGTGCCCCTCTTACAACATGACAACGCTCGTCCGCACAACAGTGTAATGACAACAAAACAGATTCAGATTCTTGGCTTCACTGTCGTTGATCATTCTTCATATATTCCCCACGTAGGGCATCAAGGAACATATGAAAGGGCATCATTTTGATTCAGAGATGCAGTCCAAACAGAAATGAGGATGTGGTGTCATGGTTAAAGTGAGGCAGTCTACAGTGACGATATCAAGATACTGGCTTATTGGGAGAAATGTATTCATCGCCAGCGCAAATGTGGGAAAATAAGTATATAGTTACGAACACTACGGTTATAGAAAGTTACCACTTTTTGTATTACACAAATAAGTAGACCCATTTTCAAATAAAAAATTAGGAGCCATTACTTTTTGGCATGCCCTCATATAAGTTAATTGTTTGTGATAATGAAAAACAATTTTCAGAAACTCAGGAATAAATTTGTGAATGATCTGTGTTAATTACCCGTTTGGGCTATCGTACCCCCGTATCGGCTGAATGAATCCAGCCAATTCAAAGTTAATCAGTCTCATTCACATATTTCTCATATTCTGTGAGTTTCGTCGCATAAGGGGAATTAATGTTGTTTCTGTACGTGCTTGAAATAAATACAAGAATTGATAATCTCGCAACATATGGCGTGAGATCTCTGATTTGATTTCGGAACGCAAAAGAAAGCAGCAGAAATAGACACATCAAGGCTTGTAGGTTTAAACGAACAGAGCTGATACATAGTCGAGCCGTGTTACGAGGATCGCCCAGAAAGTAAAGAACGATTGCATGTATTTCAACAAAACACGAAAGCTAACAAAACAAAATTTTATTTGTAACAGTGAAGAATTCAACATCCTTTCTTGTCTAGTAGACCCTGATTAAGAAATAAGAAAAATATTTTCTTCATGGCAAGGGAAAATCAACAAGACGAATTGCTATCGAGGTACACGATCACAAACTGGTGTTTAAAATATCAAAAAAGTGACAAATATGGAAACTAAAAAAGATCATCAAGTCGGTTGCTGAAGCAAAAGAAGCTGCTCACGAAAATCCAAACTCAAGGAGATCGAAAAAATTAGTACGCTATAACCAAGGTATATTATTTCAGAGATTCAATATATCCATGCCCTATTTTAATTATAATTGGCTGTTAAACAGGCAGAATAAGATGACAAATTAAGAAAGAAAAGTTTTAATTTAATTTATTGAATGATCTACCATGGATTTGGGTAAACAAGCCTAATGACAATAAACTACAATACTATACTGTATAGTGAAATAAAAATGATAGCGGTACTGTACATTAATATTGAACATGAAAAAAATAATTAGTAATACTTTGCTGTTTTCTTCTAAAGCAAGGCTGTCCAAGATTTCTGTCCGCGGGCAGCGCCCGTGCACGCGGGTAATTTTCCTTTCCCCCCTATTGCACATTACGTTGATCAGTTCCTTAAAGTCGAGTTGCTAATTATCAATTCGACACTGTAAAAAAAATCAAAAAAACGAGGCACTTTACCATTTTATTTCCTTCGTTTTAATGTGACAATTTTCTCGATGTCAAGTAGAATTGTATTTTCTTTTTTCCGATAGGACACGATTGCATATTAAGCATTTAGAATCCGATCTGTGAACAATGAAAAAAAAACAACAGATTCTCCCAATCCGGTTTAAATACTGGTTCAGTGATTTTATGCTTTTTCGGAATGTGCGCCATGTTATGCGAGACGAAAAACAAGCAAGTATCAGTAAACGAAAGAAATAATGCCTCATTTAACGGAATCGCCCCCTAAAGTCTGGCAACACTGCATAGGAAAAACTATACCCACTCCCCTCCTGAGTTTTGGACTATCTCCTCGGCTTTGCCCGTGAGCTTTACCCGCGAGCTTTTTATGTTGCACGCGGGCGGCGGACGGCCCTGTTCTAAAGTCTGTCTCACTATATGAAAAAAGCTGCAAGGCAATATGGGAAAACCAATTACCAATTGTCATCTCATTCGGATCGAGGCTAACGAGAAAGACAGGCTCTCGCACTGAAAAGTCACCTGACCAAGATAGGTCTATTAACAATGTAACTTTCATTGTTTCCATCTTGTATTTTAACAATCAGTGTTTTTCCTTTGTTGGAAACAATGAAGGTTGGGTTATTAATAGACCTATCTTGGTCAGGTGACTTTTCAGTGCCAGAGCCTGTATTTCTCGTTAGCCTCGATTCGGATCAACCAACACCTCCTAAAGAGAAAACCTCTGCACGGGAACGTCATACATTGTTACATCACCATAGTAGTGCATTGTTATTCGTATTTCTACCAATAGTAAGTCCTGAATTTGCACTACTATGATGATGTAACAATGTATGACGGTTTCCGTGCAGAGGCTTTCTCTTTAGGTGGTGTTGGACAATGACGTATATTAAAGATAGACTCCGAAGCAATTATTGTTACTTGAAGCAAATTGGGAAGCTCCATGCCCAGAACTGTCATGGCCGAAAGTGAGTGAAGATGATGCAAAACACATGGCTAAACATAAGAGTATCTGATTAATAATTCTTTCACACGCCGATCACGGACTGATAAGTTTATCTTTTCTTTTTTTTTGTATTTGAAGTATTTTATTATATTTTATAAACAATTTTTCGATCATAGTTTCAATTTCAATTTCGTTTCGATCGTCTTTAAGTTATGAATTTTCATTTTAGTTACGTATTTTTGATTTATGCATGTGGAAAATGATTCCAGATCCTTTTTCGTGTCTGTTTGGCAAGACAACTTTGAGGAATGGTTTTGAATTAATTATTCCTCGGGTCCAAAATCTTCAAAAACAAAGCAGCCAGACAACTAATTACTCCACGGCTCACTCCTGCCCAGAACTGCCATGGCTCAATTTGCTTCACTTTTTGCTGCTGTTAACAATAGGATTCGGAGTCTATCTTTAATATACGTCATTGGTGTTGGATGAACGCGCAGCCAATAAAAAAGAAACTGAAACCTTGGACGAACTACTAAACTACTAAACCTTTAGTAGTTCGTCCAAGCTGAAACCATAGTGGCTAAAATGAAATCATAGTGGCTTCATGTTTTTGAGCTCTACGCGTGCGCAGTCGGAGGCTACTTTACACGGCGGAGGTGAAAAAGTAGTGACGTGCTTTCCCATACTGCCTTGCAGCTTTTTTCATATAGTGAGACAGAGTATAGTACGGTAATTTTTTTTTTCTATTTCACATTGAATTGACTAGCTTTTTGAATTAATGGAGAGGCTATATCATTTGTTTCCAAAAACCATGTTACAATTTTAATTGTATCGATAGCTTCTGCTGTGATAGGAATTGGTTCTGGGAGTTCTTGTTCTTCTTCCTCTTCACTGTCAATGAGAAGCGCTTGCGTTTTCACAAGCTCCGACTCCTTCTGTAAGATTCGAAGGTCTAGAAATACGCATCGGCCTCGGTGGCTCAGCGGTTGCGTGATTGCCTCTGATGCCCGAGTACGCGGGTTCGATCCCGACCGAGGACGACGAGGATTTTTCAGGGGGAAAATCCTGAGATCACGCACTTCCTTCAGAAGGGAAGTAAAGCCGTTGGTCTCGTATAGTCGTTTGCCGGCTGCACATTAAAGAACCCTTGCGAGGCATAATTTGCGGCCCCTATAACGCCGTCCTGAAATGACCATAGCAGTTGAAAAGGACGTTAATACCAAACAAACCAACCAACCAATCTGGAAATACGCATCCCGTCCTGTGTGTTCAATGCTCTCCACAATCTCGTGAAATCTGAGGCGATCAAGTTCTTGAGCAACAATCTTCTTCAACGAATTACGAATATCCCCTCACTTTTTTTCTCCTGTCCCCTTCTACAGAGAAGCAAAAGCGAGAGAGGAGTCTCATGACAGCAATAACCAATCACAGGCGTTCTTATAAAACGTGTTTTAATTTTACCAGCTATAACAAAAAATCTTAGAAAAATAATGCTTATTTTTTAAACAAATTGATATTATAAGGAAAAAAGTCCAATATATCCAAGTTTCAGCAGTGCAGCTTTAGGTACATAAATTCTACACTATAGTCCACTATATCCGAGATGTCCCTTATAACAGAATACACTGACTGTGTTCGAGTTCCTAGGGACTTTTTTTTTCGGGACCAGCCACTTTAACCCACTAAAGCCAAGGATAGATTATATCCGAGGCCACTATAACCGAGGCTACTGTAATTATTCTCCGGCTGAACAGAAGAAATCGTTTTATCTGCTGCAGTTTACGAAGTGCAAACACGTTGTTTAAGTTCAACGTGAATTCAGCTATCAGTTCAACAAACAACCGTCTCGTCATAAACAAATTTACGAGTGGCATAAAATTTCGCGCGAGGACGTCATTTTCGTATGCATCTTCTACAAAATTTTTCCATTTTCGACATCTCCTGTGGCGTCGCCATTTTCTACAAGAAGCAGCGGCTCTAAGTGTCATTAAATGGATTTCTAGGCGGGCTTTTACAAGTTTGAACCTTTCTCTATATGTATAATGACGTGCCTAATTTATTGGAAACGAATCACATTTGTTTGACAAAAATATTTGAAATCTGTTCTATCTTTTTGAAGAATCCGGTATCTATATACCGGGTGATCCAAAAGTCAGTAGACTTTTTAAAACCTTATAATTATTAAACTATTTACAATAAACCGATGCGGTTTGCACAGAAATGCTCAGAAACACGGAGAATTTTTGTTTATAATGAGAAATATTTTTTTATATTAGTTATATTTTTGACCAAAGGGTGGTGCTGGAGTGTTAAATTCGTCATAAATTCAGTTTCTTTAATATTCGGAAATCGCTTGTGTCGAAGCGTTTCTGAAAGCAACACCAAAATAACATCCTTAGAGCCAAGATAATAGGCAATTAACTCACCTGCTTATTTCACGCATGATAAGATTGTACTCTACATGAAACTCCAGCGCCACCTTTTGGTCAAAAATTCGGACCCATGTTCATATGAACTGTTGTTTTTTTAGAATCATCCATACTACCTCCCCTAGAAGTTCGTACAATGAATTCTGAATCACCCTGTATATCTGAAGGCGAATGTCACAAAATCATATTTCAAAATAATACACAGATTGGAAGAAAGTAATCGGACACTTTCAATTTTAGACGTTTTGTCGAATATCTAGAAAAATACTTGAGGAATTATCCTGAAATTTCAGGGGTGTAAAAAGGATGTTACACCTCATATATTTCAGCGAAGGTTTTCTCCCGAAGGCAAATAGGGGACCAGCAAAGAAGTGAACCAAAATGTTTTCGTAAGTTTTTTGTTTATAACACGCAAGATTTTCAACCCAATTATTTTTTTCCAGTCAGTGTATATTATTATTATTATTATTATTATTATTATTATTATTATTATTATACAAAAACAAAATAATATAGAAGGCCCACAGACCTTTAGACCAATTAATATAATTGCTTACCCTGCAAAAATCTTTGAAACACTAATTTCCAATGAAATCATAAAGTACTTTCATTCAGTCCTGCCGGATTGGCAACACGGGTTTAGAAAAACTAAAATCCGCAATAACTAATCTTATGGCTTTTAATCGAAAACTTGCAGAAACACTGGAAGCAAAGAGCCAACTTGATGTGGTTTATTTTGTTCTCACAAAGGCATTTGATCGAGTTTCTTATAATAGATTATGTGAAAAGCTTCTTGAAATCGGCTTCAGCAATCAAGCCATGAAATTCTACGTAATATAATCGGAAATTTAGAGTAAAATTTAAATCTTATACCTCTTCCGACTATAAAATAAGTAGTGGTATTCCACAAGGGTCTTCTTTGGGACCTCTATTATTCGTCATATATCTGATAGATGTGGACTGTTATGTTAATCTTAGAAATGTGGAAATTTTGGCATATGCAGACGATCTGAAATTATTTAAGAAAATTAGTAAAATTGAAGACTCTAACGGTTTACAAAATGAAATTACAAATCTTGAGAGATGGGTCAGGAAAAATGGGATGAAGATGAATATCGACAAGACTTTTTATGTTAGGTATACTAGAAAAAGCATACCGTTTGCCAATAATTAGAGCGTGAATGATAACTTTATAACCCAGAAGCATCGATTCGTGATTTGGGAATACATTATAGTGATAATGGAACGTTTAATTGAACATATCAACTATTTGATTGTTCACCTGTCTAGAATTACGGAAACGATAAAAAGATTAAAAAAAAAAATTTCCATAAAGTTCGGACATTTGAGAAATTGTTTGAAACACTCATAATGAGCAAAATTTACTATGGCTTTGAGATATGGTTTACCATTATGAATTATGCTACAATCAGATTACAGAAGAAAATTAATAGCTGGAAGAAATATTTAAATTAAACCCATTAGTATTATTTTACCTGAATTGCAGATCGAAGTTATCAACGCTTACTTTTAAAATTAAGCAATGGCAAAATAGTCTGTAAAGAAATTTTAAATAAAATAGGAATCGCCTACAATGTTGGCACAAAAAGATCTGGCGCCAAACTTGATGGGATCATTACAAAGCAAACTACAAATACATTGAAGTAGGGTGGAAACTTGTCGATAGTTATAACCGGTCCAGTGTTAAACCCAACATGTTTTATCTTTTTAAGTAAACATTTTAAATTCCCTTCTTTGAATCTTTTAAATCTTTAGCCTAATAGTATGTTTGTTGTAATTATAGAATTATTATTATTTATTATGTTTATGCTAATGTGTTATTATTTTACTATTATTATTATAATAGATAGTTAAGTTTCATTTTTTTTGTCTTCTTACATAGATAGTTAAGTTTTTTCCTGACTTTTCTGACCTCAGGCTCAATCTTACCGATTATTTTAATCGTGCAATTATTGGGCTTAGTGTTTCTTATCTATTACTTTCGTTTTTAGTAACCCCGTTTTTGAGCTTCGGCCTGTTGGGGGCGACTTTTTTTGAGATGTCGTACATTATTATTATTATTATTATTAATTATTATTATTATTACCAGCCTTTGGCCGTTTGTTATAACGTAAAATTTTAGTCTACAGATCTCCAGACTACACACAATTCGCAAATATCGATTTTATGTTCTTCTAAAGTCTCATGTTTAAGGTATGTAATAATTTCTAAACAAACTAATAAGAAATTATTTCCAAATCAAAATTTAATTTTCCCTCAGTTTTCTAAACCGCCTATCTGGAATAAAAATAAGCCATGGAGCGAAGAGGCGTTATTTGGAAGAGTTTGACGCCTGACAGTTCGAACCGTTTCAGGCTCTCGAAATTCCATCAAACATTTAAGGCTACTTACCGCGCGAAAGCGTACTCGCCTCGGCAGACGAAGTTGCGGCCAAGCTTCTGGTTATGGTTGCTCGGATTTGTGAAGTAGATGTCGTTTTTCGTCGAAAGTAAATATTCACTGGATGAAACTACCGTTGCGTGGATTTGCAAGTTAATGCCAGCGTTATGTGGAAGTGCTTTATTCAATAGGAGCGTTATGTGGAAGTTTTTAACGACCGTTGGACACTTTACCGATTCGATTCATCAAAGTCTCGGACGACAGCCTCTGTGAATGCCTATCGATTGAAGTAGCTTCAAAAACGCGGCGTAGAACTGTTGCGATCTGTCGATATTGGACATCACGATCGCTGTTTACGTTCAAAATTCTTGAGTAACTTGAGCGAAACCATTTCTCGCTATTTCTTAGGCCGCTTTTGTAAGATTCGATGTGAAGTGAACAAATGCCAAGAGTTATCCCTATTACAATTAGCTCTGCTTTTTAATACATTCGATACCACATTTTCAAATTTTTAACAGATACATAAATTAATTTAAAACGTTTTTGTGTTTTAATTGAATCTAACTTTGTAGATATCTTTTGTCTTACAAATCCTACATCTTTCAGATATATGATTATTATTACTTTTATTGTTATAAATTATATAAAATAATTTACTTCAATCTAATTGATTGAATAATTTAATTCAATCTCATTGGATTTTATTGATACATACTCTATTTCATTTCAAAATGTGTTTAGGATAATACATGAATATTTATTAAGTTTTTATAAATTTATATAACTCTAATGGGCATTTAACTCAGTTTTTAATTCAAATTAATTGTTGAAATATTTTCAATTTAACAGGAACATTTTATAGTGTTCGTACATTGTTCTGACTTTTATCAACAGAACCCTTTTGAGATTATGGGCCGCTAATAACCCCTTAACAGAATACTAAATGCTTAAACAATTTTAAGAGAAATAGAGTCGCCTTGTTTAATATCTTCTTCCCACTGAAGAATGCTAAAATGAATAAATAAGTTGTCATATTTTTAGAACGCTATTCAATACAAACCCTGTCCGATACGATCATTCCTACCCAACAGGAATATGTAAGCGCGCAATGAAATAAGACATCCTTTAGGGTAGTTCGGTTATGCCATTGCATTAGGCTGAGCATAAGGCGTTTCTGCTCCAAGAGTCGATCAGAAGGAACGCCTTCCTTCTTCCAATTTACTTTTCTCGGTTGCTTGTCTGTTGCTAGAAGGGGAGGGCGATCTGCAAGTAGTCATTGCTAATGTCGCAATATGTATTCTGTCCGAAAGATTTCTCCGTCTCAGCTGCTCTAGATTCTCTCCGGGACGAACTCCAGCTCTCTCTCCCCTTCATTCGCATCCGGAATAGCAAATGCAGCAACGCCAGTCAACAGAGAAACAAACAGAGCCCGTGATGCGAATTCATGAAGAAGACCCAAGCAGTGAACCCCTTCCCCACCAACCCACCGACCTGTTACTCTCGATTGAAAAGAAATCCGCCAGAATCCTTTCTTCGCCCTGCCATCCTCGCCTCAGACATTGATGTCTTCACCGCAAACCTATAAAGGAGACTGTGAAGATTGAAAAAAACTGTCGGGGTTCTAAAATTAAAACATATGCTCATATATGTCTGTTTATTCTTCTTTTTGACATTTTTTTCAGTTTTTATTATTCGAGGTAATGTGCAATTGGGAATTATGTTGTACAAATAATATTGAAAATTTCCGTACTTATTTCAATCATGTAAAAAATGTAATCGTAGTACCATGTAATAATTATTTTCCTTGATTATGATTTTGAATTTTCGTGGAATATTACTTACTTAGCCATCCATTATATAATATGAATAATCTAATTTTCTTTACCTTTTATTATTCACCGTTTCTAGGAAATGCCATATGTCATTTAAATTCTCCGAGATGTTTTAATGTTGTTTGGATTTAAATATAACCTATTCTAACAAAATCTAAATGTTTTTAAAACCCATGAAAAACCTCAAATCTGCATATAGTATCTTGCATCAGTGCATTCACAATCGAATTATCAGTTAAAGATAAAGAGAATAATACAACTTTGATATTTAATATTTCGTCCTGATGGTTCCTCTGAATTCGTGATTGACTACAACCATTCTCAATATAATTAAAGTGACCTTAAGTTGAATTAAATACCCGTCAAACTGTGAAAGAACCCGCAGAAGGACTTGACGTCTATTACTCAACACTTTACTGACATTTGGCATCGATTGGAAAAGTGGAGAACTCGACAAATGGGTGCCTCCTGCAGTGAATGACTAAAACAGAACACTGGGATTGGAAAGTTGCTCTCGCTGGCCAATCGTAATATTGACTAGAGTATCATTGAAAATGGGACCTTCTAGATAAATTATAATGATCAGACTAATAACTTAAACATAATAAAGCGACTTAAACACAGGATAAGGCAATATCTTTCTCTAAAGACATTCATGATTTTACTGAATGCCCCTGATGTTATGTTTGATTCCTTATTACAAGGGAGTGAAATAAATCACAACCGAATAAATTATTTCCGGAATTCAAAATTATACAGGGTGTCTCAAATTAAAGTTAACATTTCGTAGCTCGCTACAGCAAAAATATTCATCAGAAAATCATAAAATTTTGGGAAGACCAGAGCAATAAAATAGTTAGTTCCTAAAACCACCATTAGGTTGGTTGGTTTGGTATTAACGTCCTTTTCAACTGCTATGGTCATTTCAGGACGGCGTTATAGAGGCCGCAAATTTTGCCTCGCAAGGGTTCTTTAACGTGCAGCCGGCAAACGACTACACGGGACCAACGGCTTTACTTCCCTTCCGAAGGATTTCCCCCTGAAAAATCCTCGTCGTCCTCGGCCGGGATCGAACCCGCGTACTCGTGCATCAGAGGCGATCACGCAACCGCTGAGCCACCAAGGCCGATAACCACCATTAGGGGGCATAATATAGCTTTATAGAGAGGGTAACAATGAATTACACAATTCTTGTGTAAAATGTTTTGAAGAAATCTTGTACCCGATTGGCTACACTAGTACTACCCATGGCATTTGGCATCCTGTCCTCCATCACTTGTGTCGCTACCTGAAAGACAACACGCTTTCGTCCTCTTCCTGACTGAAAACCAATGAGCTTATTTCTTCAAATTTCACAATCATTCTTCTTAGCCCGTTGCCAGTGAGTGGACCTTTCGTAACTGCTTCAAAGAACGAAATTTTCGCAAAGCTTCAGTAACAGATTCAGCAAAGCACGTTCTGGAAGAGTCAAAGTCATATTTGTTGACATGCTAAATATTTATGACTTTGGTCTGCATTAGCACCTTTACATAACCAAAATTAGCATCTGCCAGTATTTCATCTTGAAATACGCTCTCTATTGGTGGTTTTTGAAACTAAATTAATTTTTTTTTTTATTTTGCTCTGAAAAAATTTCCCATCATGTAAAAGCATTCTCAAAATTTCATAATTTTCTGATGAATAGTTTTTGCTGTAGCAAGCTACGAAATGTTACTTTAATTCGAGATACCCTGTACATCGAACTTAATGCACCTAACTTTATCGTGAAAATGCTTAACTACGCATAACTCTGAAACTTGATTTGATCATCATGATTTTTTTCTGTAATGTATGACCATTTTTCTGTAATTTCAACCTCTGAAGAATAAGTTATTGATCAACCAATCTCTATCGAAAATGCCTTTAAAAACTTCTTAATCTTTTGACTTTTTCAGATTTTCAAGAACCCTGATAACACAATGCAAAGATGGTTCCGAGGCGGATCATGCTTATATTCCCCAAATGATTTTTAAAGTAAATATATCAGCCTGTGTCGTTTATTCCTCAAAAGTATTCCATTACTTGACATTTCATGTGCAACAACTCGGTTAGTATATGAAAAAAATTATGAGAAAATCTCATCTGACTGACTGTTTTGTTATAATGCTCTTTGGAGAGTTTATTTTCAAAGAAGTATCTTAAAATGTAATCAAGTTATTTGTTGTTTTGCCTACATTAAATTTGTATTTAATTAAAGTTTTCTTGTAATAAAAAAATAGAACTTTCCTTAGAAACAATTTCTAAAAGAAATCATCCTCAATTTATTTCTGAATTAATTATTTTTGTTTCAAAAAAAAACCCCACTAGGAGGTGAATTAAAGTTCTTCTCCTGATGGAAAAGAGGAAAGATGAAAAGAGTGTGAGTGAACTCTTGTCTTCTTTTTGTTTGCCATCCAGTGAGGAACTAAAAAAATAATGAAAATAGTTGACGTTGTCTTGTTTCTCATTTAAATTTACTTTTTTCCCCTCTGCGAATTAAAATAGATGAAACAATTTTCCCTGGTGGAAAGGTGAAAGGGTGGGGGCGTGGAGAGAGAGAGGGGAAAATGAGTGACAAGAGCCAACATCTGGGAATGCATCGCCACTTTCTCAACCTCTGGCTACCTGTCGAGTTCAGAGGGCCCTCCTCCCACGTCCCGCGAAAAAATCAATAGCTATTTTCTCCTCTTTGTATCCACATTTTCTTCCCACACTTTCATATTCTTGGCCTCACCTATCTCTTCTCCCACTATCTTTAAAATTCAATTTCCCAACCCAAGTTTTCTTTCTTCGAAATAACTTTCTGCCAATTAAGGATGTAACACAATTTTCTTCCTGGACTCCGTCTAACAAAAAATAGGCTTCTTAAATCGACGCCTTAAATTCTCAGATTTTGTGTTGTTTCTCTGACGGCAGCAGTGATAAACTGCTTTGTCATCTGCCTTCTAAAGATTTATTCGATTGTTTACTTTAATACATCATCAAAATCACTAGATGGAAGAGATTGCAGGGATTGATGAAAGCTAGCGTGATTTAGCACACAGACATTCAGAAGAGTTAGTCTTTAACAATGAGAAAAATTATAGACTTAATGGTTCACATAGTGCACGTGAATTAGGATTTGGTCGAAACAATTAAAGGAACATATGCTGAAGCTTAATATAACATACATCAAGCAAGAATCAGTTCCTGTAAACTCTAATGCAAATAAAATTTTTATATTAATCTCGGAACAACCAAACGTAAAATTCATATACACTGAAGGTTTGACGAACCAATCTATTGTTGATTTTTTTTTTGTTTCTGATTCATTCAGTCGACTAATTAACACTTAATCGTTCTGTTAGTTTCCAGATGTTTATAACACATTCTTCGGTCATCGTTTCTTTGAAACTAACTCATAAATTCCTTTTCAAAGATAATAACTGGTGACCTAATTTCAAATCATTGTATATTATCATAAGCAGAATTGTTAAATTCGAGATTGCATTCCGTTTTTTTCTCTAATAAAAATGAATTATTTGTATTCTGCTGAATGATGGTTGCAAGATAACCGAAATATACATACAGTAAATAAAAAAAAAGTTGTGGAAAAGAGGTCTGTTTTATTATCAAGGGATACATAAATAAGATATCGATAATGAGCTATTCCCTAAAAATAATCTTTGTGAATGACTCAGTCTTTAAAAATTAACGGTGACAAAAAAAAAAAAACAAAAAAAAAAACGATAAACCTTTCTTTCCCAAAATAAACTCTGTTAAATCAAAGTTATCTTTAAAACTGATCTTCTATTTTCGTCATAAATTCTTTAACAATTTTTGTTCGGTAAAATTTTAGAAATCATAAATTCAACTTGTTTGCTGTAAAGATAAATTTTGCCAGTTCAATTTTTCATAGATTTCTCAGGACAATTCTATAACAAACTTAGAATACTTAATATCGATATAACGGAATATTTACTCAAATGAATGTGTGCTTGTTCTATAAATGACTTCATTATTCTCCGTTATTCTTTGATAACGAATCGTAATAAATGAAAAGCTAAATCTAATAGTGGATATTCGATTTTTCTACTACTTCCATCTTAGTACCTATTCGCATAGCAATAATTATCAGATGTCTATATTAAGATAATTTTTTTTTTAATTTGGAAGGCGATCATTCGTTAAAAGATTCAAATTATCGCATTTCCACTTCCTGGAAGAATTAGAGAAGCTTCTCCTATTTCTTCTAAGCTTTATGTACTGCAGAATGGTGAATCTAATGAAACTTAGGAAAGCATCAATAACGATTATTCACTCTTTAATTATTCACTTTTTCTGTGTAGTATGGACTTACTGCTTAGTAATCAAACTTAGGAATATTAATGGTCCCTGACAAAATGGATCATGTTTGTATCATACATATTTGAGAAAGATATAAAAAAGAAAAAATTTCTAGATATAATTAAGATAATGTTAGAGTATTATAAAAGGTCCTCATAAAAATAAAAGAAAAGAAGGTACTTGTACGTTCGTTTTCCTTTATTTTATTGAGCATTTTGAAATATTCAACTCCCGGTCAGTTCCCGTATTTTTAAAAATGACTTGTACGTATGTTAACATTATGTATAATAAATACGCTGGTTGTATTTTATATTGCGGTATCGTTTAATTGTTTGCAAAACTCTACAACCCAAACAGGCACACACTGTGAGGGCATACGCTGCTGGACGGTCCTCCAAATATATGAAAATTGTTTTGCGTAATCTATAGATAGCAAAAACATTTTTCTTCATCTTATTACGAGGGGCGTTCAAATTTGACCTGGACTTTATTTTTTATAGATTCAGGAAACTACAAAAAAAGCACACACACAAGTTATTTCTCAAAGAACTCTACATTCTTTTTTCCAGAGTTCTGGGAGCATTTGGTCACCAGTTCTGCAGAAATCTTCAGGCTGATGTCGGAACCATGTCAGGACAGCCTGCTTCACTTCTTCATTAGAGCCGAATCTCTGCCCTCCCAAGAACTCTTTCACTGGTCCAAAAAGGTGATAGTCGCAAGTGGAGAGATCCGGACTGTATGAAGGATGTGGTAAGATGTCCCATTTGAGTTCCGTCAATGTGTCCATAGTCAGTTTGGCTGTGTGTGTTCTGGCATTGTCTTGCAGAAAACAAACACCACTGGTAAAGAGTCCTGGTCGCTTTTTCCTTAGTGCCGGCTTCAGGGACGTCCTCAAAATGTCGCCTTAGTAGGGTGCATGTCTTACAGAAAATCGACATTAATCACACCCTTAATGTCCCAGAATACAGTCGCCATCAGTTTCGTTGCCGACGGTGTCATCTTGAATTTCTTGGGTCATGGTGAGTCAGTGTGTCGCCACTCGCACGCTTGCTGTCAAGAGTATGGTGATGAATCCATATCTCGTCGGTGGTCACAACACGCCTTAGGAAGCTGTCATCTTCTCTGTCATATTGCTGCAGCAGCATGGGACAGATTTCCACCCAGGTGGTTTTGTGATCTTCGGAGAGTTGCTTAGGGACCCATCTGGCACAGATCTTGTTGAATTTCAGCTTATTTTGGATGATAGTCTCCACACGGCCAGTGGTGATATTCAGTATTGAAGCCAATTCTCGGACATGAATCCGCCTGTTTTCCCTTGTCAGCTCATTTGTTCGTGCGATGATGCCATCATTGACAGCAGTTGCTGGTCTTGCCTTATGAGGTTCATTGCCGGTGGCCCTCCTTCTCGCCCTCCTTCAAACTTTTGGCACCAAGCAAAGACAGATAATCGAGACAAACATGACTCGGTGAACTGTCTTTAAAGTCTCTGGAGAATTTCAGATGCTTTCACACATTCGTTGTGGAGAAACATGATGATCATTCGCTGTTCCACTTTTGTGGACACATCGCCGTCCGCCATTTTGTTTAAACAAACAATCGGTTGTCATGGCAACCGGATGAGTGGTGCTGCATTTGCATGACAGGCGGTAGTTGCCATCCCAACAATGAAAGTTTAGATTTTTATAACAATGAAATTTACAAAAAAATAAAGCCCAAGTCAAATTTGAACGCCCCTCGTATATCCATAGCGGCCCCCATACTGTTTACATATATATAAGTAATTACAAATATGATATATGTCTCTTTTTTATAAAGTTTGACTCTTGCTTAAATTTGTGTTACAGGACGAGAATGCATGTGGGTTATATAAATTTATTTTTACAGTTAATAATTTTACAGTATCATAGAAATTTTGATTTTGATTAGTTTTCTAGAGCTATATTGTGTACCACTTTTAGCCGTAAAACATAATTACACAGGCCAAAGAAAAATCATCTTGAATGAATTTGCCTTATTCTTGTGGTGTTTTTATGTGCTGAATCCGAATCTGCTTTTAGATTTTTTCTGTCACGTCACGTTTTCAAGTTATGCACATAGAGACTGCAATGTTAAAGTAATCGGTGTGAAGAGAAGCGGCTGCGATGTTAAAGTTTCCATATTTTTAGGCCACAAGGAAATATATCAGGCCCCAAACTCTGAATAAATTAGAAAGACATGAAATTTGTGGGTGATAGAAAAAAAACTGAAGTCAGATACGGATTCAGCACAAACAAAAGTACACCCCTAGCTTCAATGAACTTCGAACACCTACAGAATTTTGGATAAGTACAACGAAACTAATTGTAAACAAATCAAAATTACTTTATTGAGTGCACAGAGCTTTAGTACAACTGTGATATAGCATTTTAACATAAAAAATAAACGAGAAAATTAAATAAGCGACTTTTTGTAATATTCCGTTTTCAACACGTTGCAATGAACTTCGTACACCGTACCGTTTATTGCACATTACCACTGAGTGGCGTCACCTTTCCTACGAATGACGCTCCGAAGTCGTTGAGGCATGCTGGGCACTAACTTCTTCGTTGTTTCTACTGGAATTTTGTCCCACTCTTCGGAAATACACGCCCGCAACTGCTGCAGTGTTCGAGGCTTCCGCTGTCTGACTTTTCGCTTTAAAATGCGCCATACATTTTCAATAGGTGACAGATCTGGGCTGCAGGCAGGCCAGTCAAGCACCCTGAAACGCTGCTGTTGTAGCCAAGCCTTGGTGTTCCGAGCAGCATGAGGCTTCGCGTTGTCCTGCTGAAAGATGCTTGGTCTTCTATTGAACAACTTTTGGCGGGATGGACGCAGATGCTGTTGAAGAATGTTTATATAGGCAGCAGAGTTAATAGTGCCCTCGCAAAAGTGAAGCGATCCTGTCCCGGCTGCACTCATGCAGCCCCACACCATCAGCGATGCAGGCTTCTGAACTTTCCTCTGGTAACAGTCAGGATGATTACTTTCGTGCTTGGTCCTTAGCACCTTGCGACCGTTGTTGCCATACATCTCTGCAAAGGTGGACTCGTCGGACCACAGAACACTATTCCACTGAGCAAGGGTCCACTTTAGATGGGTTCTGGCCCATGCTACCCGGCGACGCTTAGCTACAGTGCTCATAAATGGTTTCCTCTTTGTAGCGTATAAGTAATAGTTGCATCTTCTGATGTAACGGCGGACTGTGCTTTCGGATATGGGTATATGAAAATATTCTCGAGCCCAAACAGTCATTTCACTTATGGGAGCATGCCTGTTTTTCACAATGTAACGTCGAAATACTCGTAGGTCCCTAACATTCAATAATCGCTGCTTGCCTGGTGCATTCCCTGGTTCTGTTTTCCTGATTTCTCTGAAACGCTTGATGATCCCATTAACAGTAGAGAGAGAGTGGAACTGATAATTCATGGGCAATAGCTCGCTGGGATCTGTTATTCTGGAACTGCTTTTATAATTTTTTGCCGTATACACGTTTCTACTGGCTTACCACGTCCCATGGTTCAAAACAACACGACTACTGTGCTCTGTCGCATGGACGGTGCTTTTAAAGCCTGATGCAAAGCATTCTGGGCGTTTCTACAGCCTTCAGGAAAGTTCTATATGCTGGCGACCCCTTGTGTACGAAGTTCTTTGAAACCTGTTGACAACGCAATTTTACATAAATTTGAATAAATTATTTCACACCATTAAATCGATTCTAAATCGATGTTGATATTGTTCCATCTACTCAGTAAATCTATTTTCATTAGCCTGCAATCCTCTGTATGCACTTTTCACTGTGCTTTTAGCCAAATTACTTGGTGTCCGAAGTTTATTGACGCTAGGTTTGTATAAGAATCAGTTCTTAACGTTAAAGATGAATTTAAAAATTATTATTATTATTTTTAGAATCTACGACAGAAAGACAGAAACCAGGATTAGATATTACATATTATTATTATTATTATTATTATTATTATTATTATTATTATTATTA